>JAUMGZ010169070.1:0-15225 GCA_032359645.1 Pododesmus macrochisma
ATCTGTCAAAGAGTGATGGATTGGGGCCGCCGAATTGGGCTTTCCCAGAAGTATTTGGACCGTCCATACACTATCAATCGAAGTGAAATCGAGAGTTTGAACAGGATTATGACCACAACAATCCTGGAATCTGTCGCCTGCAACTGAACAGCCATGGCGCGATGAAAACAATTATCGGTATCAGCAAGGCGCTTGACGTAAATCATACCGTTTCATTAAAGCGCTAACGAGATGCCGTTTATAAACCAATAGTCGAACCGGATGCGGGAATCCGGATTTTAATTTTCTCGTTAATTTTACCACATGTCGTTTCTTTTTCTTTTTCAATTTTGCGATAAAAACGGCAATGCGGGGGTTCAAATTTGACGCGCGCGGGCCTGAGAAACGAATGAATAACTTTTTATTGCCTTAATGTAATGATATTCATGTTTACTCTTAGCCCAGATTCTTTATCTGTGTATACTCTTAGCCCAGACTTGTTTACGCTTTGTACTCTTGGCCCAGACTTGTTTCTCTGTGTACTCTTAGCCAAGACTTGTTTTGCTGTGTACTCTTGGCCCAGACTTGTATATCTATGTATGATTAACAATTTTGTATTAGTCATTTGTACATTATATTAGTTAACAGGAGTAATAAAACTTATTTAGCTGCGCAACTCACATACTATCAGCCTCACTAGCTTCAGTTTAATGTAATGATATTCACCTTTTATTTTTCATGTATCCCTGAACAAGTGGTAGTGTTTAATTTGCATTTATAAACTTAAGAAGGTTTATATAAAGTGCCAGTCGGACACATTTTATGTTCATTCAAACAATTCTATTAATTTTACTGCCAAATAAAATCTTTCTGTTAAAAGTAAATTTTTATCATATTGTGCTTAATTAACATTTAAAATACTCACTTTACTAGATCTATACAGCCAAAGTAAACCTACAAGAAAAGAATCTAGTCTAACTGTCTAACTCTTTATATAGTTTTAAAATGGCACATTATTTTCTTCAACAGCTATTGCTCTAATGTAGAAATTTATTTTGTTAAACTTTCTTAATACAAAAATGTGTGTCCCTTTTGGTTCTAGTTTATTTTATCATATGTCTTATGAAATTCTAGAGTAATTAATGTGTAAAATGAGGGATGACTGTACTTATGTACACTGCTCAACTACAATACCGTGCCATGAATATTACATGAATTATTGTTACATTGCGATAAATCAGGCTGTTTATATTGTGATGAATTATAAAAACAATTTAAAAAGTCCAGAGTTTCTTACTTAACTTATGTGTAAGTTAAAGTTTCTTGAAATATAACTTAAAACTTGGTTTTTAATTAAGAATTAATTTTTAGAGATAAGAGTTTAATGTCACATTATGATACATGTATATACTATGTGTTGTGAACCAATGAGATTATCTTTATTATCCAAAGAAAATCATATTTTCGTGAATGAATTGTACTGTGAATGCATGCTTTATTTAATTAATATATATATATAAATTAATTGATGATGGTTAAGCTTAATTTCAATGATATTGCGATCTCCATCGTTAGCTTACGGGAAAATTTCTCAAGTTAGCTATTCTGATCATTCTGTGCCTGTCATCTAGTTTCCATCTTTAATAACTTTTAGACCTCTCTATAAACACTATGGTTTTCTGAGTTTTCCTGTACTCAAACTGGCCACCATATGACTGAAATATATTGGTTTTAAACACCAATAAACTAATACTGTTAATTATTTATTTTGTATTGATAAATACAATAAGAATTTCTAAAATATCATTTCAAAATGAGCTTCAATACCTCTATTCTTAACTTACTGCTACTGGCTTTGTAAGCAGTTCTGCTTCTACCAGTCATCGCATTAGCACTTATGGCTCTTTTACAATGAGTTTTTTTTATGTGTCTGAGAGACACAGGACCTCCATTTTTAGTCCCCATCCGATGGACAATCTTGATATGAGCTGCCAGTTAAGTGTATTGCTCAAGTACACACCTGACAGTGCCCAAGCTGCACCACAAACCTCCAACCTCTCTCTTCCATGAGATTAGAAATCCTGCTTGCTAACCACTACACCAGCGGGGCCGTATTTTGTTTTCTCTTGGTGCTTCTGTGTATAACATTTTCTAGTAGTTTGCTTTGTTTGTTTTTGATTTTCTATCTAGATATAGAAGAGACTTGATTATACACTTGTATATGAAAATATTTTTTGTGCTCAAAAGAGTAGTGTTTGTTAAGCATGTCATATTGACAAAGTCCAGTAGCAGCATTATTATTAAGTCTATCAAATGTTAATGATAGAACTATAACTTAATTATTTAATGGTCAGACATCATGAATAGGGCTGACTAGTTCATGTAAAATGTAGAAATCACTTTTTCAGTGACATAAACTAGTCACATGTTACAGGTTGTGTTGGTAGACTAACCGTACGCTATCTGATCATTACATGTACCGTCAATAGTTTATCTGATCATTACATGTACCGTCAATAGTTTATCTGATCATTACATGTACTGTCAATAGTTTCTCTGATCATTACATGTACCGTCAATAGTTTATCTGATCATTACATGTACTGTCAATAGTTTATGTATATGCAAGTAATTGTCCTTCATAAATGTTGTTATAGTGTTTCTTAAAAGGCAAGTAAAACTTGTTTTTGAAGGAGTACCATATGTATATTTAGTTGAAGTCATGAAGTAAATCAACATGTATATAGAAAGGTGTTTTCTTTTAGAACCAAACAAATAAAATGTTTAAGTTGTATCTACATTAAGAGATTTTTAGTGGCATTGATGCTACATTGTGTTACTACGCATCACAGATGATAAAGTGTTATTGTATAACACAGTTGATCTAACATAATACTGCGTTACTGATATAGTGCTTTATTTAGTGCTATTATGTCAAACAGTTGATCATTGTCTAACAATATCCATTGCTGTGTCCATTGCAATGTTTTGTCTTCATATATATTTAACTATGTTCAGCTCAAAGAGAAACCATTTAGATAAGAAACCATTGATTTTGTAAGAAATTTTATTTCAAAAATTTCAAAATGAATATTAATTGCCTGGGAACAACTTTTAGAATCATCTTACCCAGCTATAATTAACCTCAAACTTTTTTTATTAAAAACAAACTATGCATACACTGGCAACAAAATGGCCAGCAATTTACCAGTTACTTTGTGTATAACAAAGGTTAGAAGATAGTTTGTTACATATACAAGAAGTTATTGGTAAGAACTAGGCGTATGTATTAAGAATAAATAGAATTAATTGCTGGACAAATGAAGGTAGCGTTTGATGTGATTGATTCTTACAAAGACTACCACATTATATGCTAACATGGCTCATTTGTGTGTGTAATCTGTATGTATGTCTAACCAAGATATTACTATTTTATAATCAAGAAAATTTAGTTTATACTTTCAGGGAAAAAACAGTTATTAAAATATATAACAGCTGTACTAGTATATTCTTATAAATCCCCTATTTTGCTCACTCATGCTTTACATGGGCTGTTCTCATGTTTATACTAATAATTTTGTATCTGGTATAAGTCATATTGAACTGTTTCACTTTTGTTACTTGTCAAAAACTGCGTAATATGAAACATTTCCTAATATACTTAATGGTGTATAAAACAAATAGTCATTGTGAAAATTTCAAAATGTCTGCTCTAGTGGCCATTTTGAACCTATTATTATTGTTGTTACTCATGAACAGAACATAGTAACATTGAATATGTACACATAAATGTTTATAGTCCCTACTTGGTCTAAAATGAAAGTTGACTCAAATAGAAATTAGCATTGCTGCCAGATAGCCATATCCAAATCCAACTTTTTGTCTGAAAAATGTCTTTCAAAATATGTTGCTAGTCATAACTGAATATAGAGGGTTTTTTTTTAGATTAGCTTACATCAAATCCTCTTGCTATTTTGTTGTTACCTGTACCTAATGAAAATGTTGTGTGTAAATTGCAAAGATGTTTGATGCGGTAGCTATTTTGAAAATCTTGTTATGCACCATGATATTTTGGCATGAAAGTTTTAGTCATCGACTATTAAGAATGGCAACTACAACGTACAGAAATAGGCCAGTTTTCCAAAATTCCTGTCATTTATAGAAATGCTATTCTACCTTTGTCTCCCCAAAACATTTTATTTCAAGGTGAGCACCTCAAACAACCAGAACATACTTTCGTACTGCTGATGAATTTCTTCTGATGGAGTTATACAAGTTTGTTTTAATTATAAGTTTCATGTTGACATTATGGTATATTTATTAATATAAAAATCTACAAGAATGGAAGCTATTACAAAAATATTTATTTTGTGTAAATGTATTTGTTGACATTATAAACATATTACTGTTGTCTGTGGTTGTGAACATATTGTTAAACACATTTGTATTGTTATTAGATTATTTAAAGGTACTTTACAGACACTTCACTTTGGCTTAATTAACTTAATTGTTACAAAGTTCTAAAATTTGAAGCTTTGAATATTTGTTTAATTCTTTATTTAAAATTAATTTGAACTGAATTTAAATATCACAAGTGCTTGGTAATTGTTCTTCAGATGTTCTAGCCAAAAGTAAGCATGTGGTTGGCAAATTTTTATTTATTTTTCGAAGCTTAAATATGAGCAGGTAATTTTTTTTAGATATCTAAAATCAAAGTAGGACATAACACCAGTTATGTTTGACCTAAAAACATAAAAAAAAAATTTAAATTTATTGATATAATTTTTTTATTGAATGATTTATTCATTATTTTTTCTTGATATAAATCATTAATAATTTTATTATCAAAGATATTATCAAGGATAGGTAATCTTTAAACAATACACTTGGTTGTAATAATACTGTGTACTGTTGTTGTAAACATATACCTCTCTCTGTATTAACCATTTGTTGTATGTATGTATGTAGTAATTTGTTGTGCGATCATGATCGTAGTGTTGTGGACTACATATTTACTATATTTTATATTCATAGTTTTCATGAGGCACATAATGGTATGATCATATTTTATATGTTTACATTTACTTTTTCAGGAATAAAACGTTGTGAAACCTTTAATTAGTAGTTGCTTTTTTGTCAGAAATGAATGTCAATATTGAGGAAACATTTTGAAATGTCACCAAAAAATTGGTGGAGCATATTGTTTTCTCAGCTTGTCTGTCTGTTTGTTACCATTTTCTGATGATCTTAACTAGTCCAACAGTTTTGAACAGAATTTAAGGAATCTTGATGGGAATCGTCTTTGGGGGATGGCGAATCAGATGTGTTCAAATGATATACATCTGCCCCAAGGGGGAGTCACTAGATGGTAAAAATGTGGAAAATTTTATTTACAAAAATTTCAAAATCTTTTAATACACCTAGCATTTAATAACATTTGCAATGCTATAGTAAATATGTTAACCTTTCACCAAACTACTGAATCAATTTCAACCAAACTTGGTATAGATATCCATCCTTTGGGTAATGGGACTCCTGAGGTGATAAAAATGGTAAAATTTTACCAAATTTCAAAAATTTAATAGTTTATTGGACATAGAATTTAAATGCTTGCATGTTAACATTGAGAAGTTTGTTCAAGGCTTGGTTTTATCCCCTTGGCAAGATGAGGACCCTCATGTACACTTCAAAAAGAGTAGACAGCAATTCGATTGCATTGGCTCATCCTACCTGAGTAATTTCCATTGCATTATTTTCCTATTTCTATAATACCACTCCACTCCTCTTCCATCACTAAGTTTTCCTCCTTTTGTGACAATCATTGAAAGTAACATCAAACCATGACAACCATCTTAGGAATAATTTAATGAACAAATGTTTTCAATCTAATTAGAATTACATCTTGATTTTGCTCCCGTTTCTGATTTGCCCGCGCATCCTTAGTCTGGAGCATAAACACATCAATCGTAATCCATTAAAGGTACATGTAGTTTCAAGTCTTCCATCTTCTTTAATGTTGGAAAAATCAAAAAAGTAATATTGTGGAAAACAAAAATTTGTTGGCCTCTGTTTTACGTTTCTAGTTTTTAAGCATACACCATTTCAAGACTAACTGTGGCCCATGCCTGTAGCAATAACAAGATTTTGTCATGGTAGCTATTTTGGAAATCTAACAAACATCATTTTTTTCAGGATACAATAGATGATAGTATCTTATGACAATATCGTTATGTAAATTTGGCCACATCAAGACCTAAGACATTAAAATAAGGTAATCTTCTTGCTCCCTGCTAAGCACTCAGCATTCTTGGTAGAAGGGCTGGTTGGCTTGGTGTCGTGATGTGACCGAGTGAATTATCATGTCAATATGTCTGTGGTATGTTATTTCAGTGAGACAGCAATATAAAGTAGCCATCAGTGCACACTGCCACAAGCAGAAATCTTGATATTACCTAAACATGTGCTGAAGGGACTTTAAACCCCCCGGAAGACAACAGCAGGCAATGGATGTTAAGTGATAGAATAGCTCACATGAGCAGCTTGGGTGAGTTAATAAAACAAACTTGTGCTCAGCCCCAGGAATTGCCAATGAGGATCAAAAAGAGGGAACAAATTGACAAGTTTTCAAAGTCTTCTCTTTTCCTAATAAACTATTGGCCCTATAGGCTTTTAGATGTAGTGACCTTGGGATGGGAGGTACATGTACCAAGTCTGTTGAAAATCAAAAATAGGCAACACATTTCAATATTTCTATCCTATAGCAAATAAGTTAACTTGTCACATTTTCGACTTCTCTTAAACAACAGTACAAACTTAAAAGGATGCATCCTTAGGGAATAAGATTCAAATTTGTTTAAATGATGGCACTGTAGGGTGGAAAATTAGGCAACATTTCAAACAAGAGCACCGCAAACTGCACATAATTCACCAGAAAGAAAGTCCTACAAAGCTGTTCTATGATGGCGAAGTTTTGCTTCAGAAAGTAATAAATGGTTTTCTCAATAACAGAGACTTAGAACTATACTCCATTACTTAGTATGATAAAATTGGATATTGAACTTGTCAGAGCGTTTATGGTAATAAACTTAGTTGTGAAGTTTGAAATTAATCGGTTCACAATTACTCAAAATATTTGAGCTGAAAGGATTTTTTACCAGAATTAAGGGGCCATAACTCCCTTTCTTACAGTCAGATAATAGTTGATATAAAATTTGTTCAAGCTTTTACGGTAATTGTCATAGTTATGAAGTTTGGTGTTAACAATTACATAAAGTATTGAGCAGAAATGATAATGGAACCAATGGGCTATAGCTCTGTTGATAACAGTTGTGTAATGGTGGAAATTAACCTTGTTATGAAGTTTAAACCTAATCAATTTAAAATTATTCAAGTTATCTAGCGGACACTGAAAAGTTTACACTGTTTCAATAATATCACAAAGGGCCATAACTCTATTACTAATGGTCGGATAATCAAACTTGTCCGAGCTTTTATGGTAATTAATCTTGTTATAAAGTTTGAACTTAATTGGTTCATAATTACCCAAGTTATCAAGTAAACACTGAAAAGTTTACAGACTGATGAACGGACGGACGGACAGAGGATATACCATAAAACGACCTGTCAAAGATGGGCGTATAAAAGTCAAATTCTGGTCCGAGTCGGGATCGAACTCACAAAGACTTCGGCCGACATCGCCAAGCATGCTATGACCTGCACGTTTAACCACACGACCACCGCAACCCCACAAAAGGTTGAGCAAATGGCGTAAATAAACTTACAGATCATAGTATACATGGTTGTAAGTTCAAGTTGTGTTTATACAATATCAATGTCGTTAAAGTTCTACTATTGCACAACCTTTTTGGAGTTGTTGTTGTTGCGGTGGTCGTGTGGTTAAACGTGCGGGTCATTGATATGCTAGGCGAAGTCGGCCAAAGGCTTTGTGAGTTCGATCCTGGCTCGGTACCAGAATTTGACTTTAATGTTTTATTTACTTTGTTCCTTTGTAAATGTGTAGAAATGGCTGTGTCACTCTATTTACAATAGTAGAACTTTCAACGACTTTGATATTGTATTTACCAACTCCAAGATTAAGTGAGTTTTTTTGTGAAAATCCCATGTTTCTACCACTGACTGTAAAGAAGGAAATAAGAGAACAATGTTTACAAGAGAGCAGCCATCAAAGTCTGGCATTAAGAAGATAACATACTAAAGTCTGACATAGTTCATATACCTTTCCTTTTATGTGATTTTTATGTACATACCATTTCCTACACAATCAAACTTACAGGTTATATTACATGGAATATTCATTGAACACAGCAGTTTTGCCTATGAAGATTTTATTATTCAATTATAAAATTCAAATTATTTTGACATAATTTCATTAGAATTAAAAATGTGATAAATAAAGCACTGAATGAATAGTGTGCAGATGAAATAATGAAAAATAGGTTTTATTCAATTATGAAATTCAAATTATTGTGACATACCCGGTAATTTCATGAGGATTAAAAAAAATGATAAATATAGCACTGAATCAATGATCAGTGTACTAGAAATGAAGAACAAGAGGCCCATGGGGCCTTAACGTCCATCTGGATTGGCAGTTGAATACTTTGGATCCTTGGGTCACGCCTTGAACAAAGTTGGTTCTCCATGCCCTAAAGTTACTTCAAACCAAAGCATTATGCACTAGGCCTTCTAGTTTATAAGAAGATTTTTTAAATTTTGTCAAATTTTCCCCATTTGGGCCCCCTAGTGGCCCTCCCTGGGTACTTTGCCCCGGCATTTTAACAAATCTGAATCATCTTTCAATAAAGATGACATCTTCCAAGTTCCGATGAAATTGCTCCAGTAGTGCTGGACAAGAAGTCGCAAATGTGAAAAAGTATCATATTTGCTATGTATATTATAGTGTTGAATTTGACCCCAAAATGTGTAACCTAATTTTGACCCAAGGGTCACGCCTTGAACAAACTTGGTTCTCCATGCCCAAAAGTTACTACATACAAAAACATTAAGCTCTTGGCCTTCTAGTTTATTAGAAGAAGATTTTTGAAATTTTGTCAATTTTCCACCCTTTCGGACCCCAAAGTGGCACCCCATGGGGCCCAGCCCCTTCATTTGAACAAATCTGAATCCCCTTCCCCTAGGGATAGTTCCTACCAAGTTAGGATGAAATTGGTCCAGGAGTTTAGGAGTAGAAGTCGAAAATGTTTAAAGTTAACGTCGGACGAACAGGATTTCTATGAGAAAAGTCCACCTTGGACCTTCGGTCCAGATGGACTAAAAATCAAATTTATTCAATTGTAAAATTCAAATTATTTTGACATAATTTCATTAGAATTAAAAATGTGATAAATAAATCACTGAATGAATAGTGTACAGATGAAATAGTGAAAAATAGATTTAATTCAATTATGAAATTCTAATTATTGTGACATAACCGGTAATTTCATAAGGATAATTTTTTTTTTATATATAGCACTGAATCAATGATCAGTGTACTAGAAATGAAGAAAACTCAATTTTATTCAATGGTAAAATTCAAATTATTTTGACATAATTTCATTAGAATTAAAAATGTGATAAATACAGCAGTAAATGAATAATGAATGTACAGGTGAAATGTAAATATAACAACAGTTAATGGTCTGGTGATACTAGCAGCATGACACTCAAGGCATGTGTACATATTACATTAGTAAGCCACTTTACCAGTAAATAAGATACACTATAAGCTACTGATCAATTATTCTTAAAAAAAACCTTTCATTTATCTTAAATAATCCTCAATGTTTATCCTTGAAATATCCAAAATAGTCATCTTTTATTAAAACAAATAGAAGGCATGCAGATTATCAATATTCAAGTCCACAGTTAAATATTTAAAACCTGAGTATGATTTCTCAAAAAACTATAGAATCGTTTGAGAATGAGAACAGACATACAGACAGCTCAATTTCTCGACTAAAGCATAAATAAACTTAAGGAAATAGATGGTGTACATCAAGGTCTTTGAGTCTTACTGATTTTAGCAGTTAGTTGATAACTCTCATTCATACGATGTGCACATCACAACATTCACATATGTCCACATGGTAAAGTTACCTTTGTTTATTAAATAGACTTAGGTTGATATTCTAATAAGAAAAATCTTAAATTGATGAAAAATGCTTCACGCATCGTGATATACTGGACAATATATCAACAAATTTATTATTATATAATAATTTTGCAAATAAAAAACATCTTATATCTGCAAAACTATTAAATTAAATCTTATGAAGTAAGATGCAGTATTGTCTTTTTAATTACCGGTAAATGTGAATAATTAACTATTATGCTTTAAACAATTTATATATAGAAGATTTACATGTAAGTCAAACTATCAAAATAGCATAAAATTCAAAGATTTATTGGACAATATAGAGTTCATGCATGGCTAAAACTCCTTCATAACTGTTTCTTGTTAGCATTGTATAACACATGAAGTTCACAATAGTATCAATGAGGTACATAGAAATATCATGTCACTTAATAATCCAATATGGCTAAAATTCCTTCCAAACTAATTCTTTCTAGCATTATTCAATCACATTAAGTACATAATAGTATCAATGAAATCCATAAAAATATCATGTGTAACTTAAGAGTTCAAATCAAGTGGTGACTTGGTGACTTATTCATCACTATCACTGAGAGTTAGATCAATTATTTCATTGTCATGCTGTTGAACAACTGTCTGTAGCTGTGATGCATTATCTTTGCTCCTATCTAACCAAGTTCTTATATCTTTATTGGGAGATGACGACAGAGCTTTCCCTTTGTCTGGCGAAGTTCTTATGCCTTTACCGGGAGATGATGACTGAGCTTTGTCTTTATCTGAAAAATTTCCTTTATCTAAAGACTTTATTAAATCTTTACTTGGAGATGAAGATGAATTTCTCTCTGTGACATTGACATTGAACTCAGATGACTGTTTCTTTGGAAAGATTCTAATCTGAGGAGGATTGTCTTTATCAACAATCTTCCCCTCTAATTGTATCCCCTTTTGTGAATCATCTTTATTTGAAGTCTTTTGCTCTGACATCTTGTTTTTGTCAAGTTGACTTTCAGGCACACCATCTGTAGTTTGGGATTCCACAGAAGCACTTGCATGACTCGACTGCTGACAGAAGTAGTTCAGTCTGCGCTCTCTCAGCTCCCTTAACGTCAAAGTATCGTTAAGTATGTCTGAAGATTGACTTTCCTTGTCGACATTGTGTGGTTCTAAATGTGAGATTTTTTCAGGCACATCATCATCACCTATTATAACAACTTCATCAGCATCATCGGGAAAGCTGCCAATCGAAGAACTTGGTGCTGGTGAGACACAAAAAATGTCTAAGTCCATATTCTTAGGTATTAACTTGTGATGTGGAGGTAAAGTAACATCACTGTCCTCGCTATCCATGTCCACACTAATAGGCGTGACCCTATCACATTCAAGTTCATCCTCATCCTCGGAAATTGAAATAACACTGTCGTCTGTTGCTGCCTTTAAAGGTTGAAATTGAACTGGATTTTTCTTTAAAGTTATATTGGGTGAACTTGAGCTACTTTGTTCATCTGGTATTATCATGCATTCTTCCCCATTTGTTAACTCGCTGGATGTACAGACTACTGGATCAGCATATGAACGTTTGGGTGACCTTGAACGTATGCAATCACAGTAACTTCTAGATGTACCAGGCGTATCACAACTACTGATGTGTGCTGGCCTATTGATAGGTTTTACACTACTAATAGGTTTAGTGCCATTACTGGAGTCACCTGCTCCATGTGTATGTGAACTTGTAGTGCCGAGATCATTGTCGACCGTATTGTTTGTACATGATTCAGTCACTTTGTGTTGTAACTCTAAGTCACAGTTTACTCCTACCTCATTGTCGCCAGAGGATAACACAGTGTTGCCTGACTGGGAGACAATAACACTTGAATTTGAATTGTTAGATATATGTTGCACATTATCTGTGGGTACTTTGTGATTTGTGGACTTCTTGATAACATTAATATCCATCTCTTTTTTATCTGAACCACAATTTTGTTTTACATTTTCTCTTTTATGATCATTTTCTATTTTTTCCTGTAGACAGTCATTATCATCATCATCTTCAGAAGTAAGAGAGTTACTGCCCTTGGTATATTTGCTGCCGGAGTTACCTCCCTTGAGATCTGATGGTGAAGAACCATTGTGTACCTTTTCATCAGTAATACCCAGAAGAATGTCCTCATTATCACTATCAACAATATCTTCCTTGTCTCCCTCACCACCGTCAGAAAACAAATCAATGCTGTCTTGATGTTTTAAACCATCTTGACACTTTTCATCAACAGTCTCACTATCAAGTTGTGTCTCTGTGTTATCACAATCAGAATTTCTTCCATTATTTTTCTCTTTGACAGGAGAAATCATGGCATCTATATCATCTAAAACACTTCGATAATATGATGACAATTTATCTACTTTACCATTCTGACCATGTGTGTCATTACTGGACACACTTTCATTTATGTGATTTGTTTTTTTCAAAGTTTTACCATTTACAGTTGAATTGGTATTTTCCTTGTCCTCTGAATTTCTCTTATCATTGTCTTCTGGTGAAAGAGATCCTTCTATAACACCATTACTACCATAAGTATTGCTGTGTTGCTGTATGTCTGATTGGCAATTATTTATTGAAGTATTTTGAGATTCTGCAGCTGTATGTGCTTGTTTTCCCTGCAATGACACACCAGATAACTGACTGTCATCAAAGTTGGAGTCTTCCCTCCCAATCGTATCCATCTTGTCTTCATCACAGTCCTCTAGGTCGGCAGAGAGGATAACATCATTTCCCACAGTCTGTTCAATGTCATTCGCCTGACACACTCTGTAGGAAGCCACCTCCTGGGAATCTTCGTAGTCTAAAGCATCCAATAAACTCTGACCATAGGAGTTGGAAAACACCTTCAAACTGAAACGAAAAAATACAAAAGACTCTTAAATAATGATGAACCAAACTACAAGAATTGATATATGATATCTTATAAGCTAACACTGATGACACTATTAAAATCACTGAAGCTAAAAAAAGCAGTTCTTAGCATTCAATAAAACTATACAGAGAACTCGTAAAACATAAAAGTAATATAGATATCTTAAAAATTGACAGTTGTTATAATGTCCATGTATTGTTTGATATAGTCCCCTGATTTAATTTAGAGAATCATATAACATTAATGTATGGTATTATTTCCACAGCTTTTTTATTTTATATAAATATATTAAATATATTAATATATTAATATTATAATATATTAAATATTTGACTGTGCAAGTTAGAATTCACTCAAGTTACACAGTTTTTGTGCAAACAAAATATTAACCCAGACCTGACTTTACTATTAATGATTTTACAGTCAATATCTTAACATTGGACTAACCTAGAATTCTCTTCATCATCACTTATATTACAGACTCCTGTATGACTCATCTCACTGTCCACACTGCCACCATAAGAACTCTGGCTGTCATTAAACCCTTTAGATGGCGTCTTCTCTGGAGAGCCATCATACATGTCTCGTGACTTCATTGGTGTCAAGAATTTCATGTCAGTAAATTCAGGATTCCTTGATCGCTTCTTCTCTGGTGTATTGTCAAATACCAACTCTTCTGACCCACTGGATACTACATGAAGTAAAATTGCATTTACATTATAGAATTACAACAATTACTTTGTTTTAATTGATTTTTGAGAGAGAGAAATGTTAAATTGTATGTTAATGAAGTACTACTAGTATTGACAGATATCATAAAACAATGCCAACACTTAATACACTTTTCCAAGCATACACTACTGATATAAGCAATTCAAGCAGATCATTATAAATATAAGGATGCTTTATTTGAATGAGTTTTTTCTAGAGATTTGAGGACTCTTCTGATAGGTGGAAAACAAGCCAAAAGTAGTCTGTAATATGTCTATAACCCTGTATCACTGAAACTAACATGGATACATGTATATCAAAACAGCAGTTTAATGAGTTTAAAATTGTCCTGCAATGATAGAGCAGGAAACCTGTTGATGAATGAACAGGAGAAGCATATGAATGTTGCCCTGTGTATATGACCTTGAATTTTCACAACAAAAAACTTATATCACTGTAATATGCCCGATATAAGCTTCAAATACAACAATATACAATAAACAATATAACGATATCCCTGAAGACATTTATTTTTAGAATGAATTTGTTATATGACTTACACGACCATGACCTTGACCTTTAAAGTGTGAGTCATAATTACAGTATTATCATGACATCATGGACTTAAACATGTACAGTATTTAAGATCCTATATAACATAACTTGACAAGTCTGAACAAGTCAAATGCATAAAAGTGGCATTCATGGACGGAATTTCAAGACCTCAACACATCTATATTGTCCTGTTATATCATACCATAGAAGATTGTTTCTGGCTCCGACAAGTATGCTTCTCTACTATTTAACATGTATTACCATTAAAACAATAAAAGTTGTTATATTATACAAGTTTTATTTCTTACAGCCATGTCTTACCTGACAGTTTTCTTTTTCTGTTGACAGCCACCTGCTGCTTAAGTAGACCAAGGTCCTTGAAGGTATGTTGTTCAGGAATATCTTTTTCATGTTTTAGGGATAAGAACTGATTCAATCTGGTTTGAACCTATAACAGCAATAGAAGTTATCAAGTAAATAAGGCTGACACTATCTACCGTTTTACAAAGCACAGTAAAATGTATGCTAGTCTGATTGCTGATAAGGTGAAATACTGGATTTGGTTTTGAATTGGAACCGACCAATTATGTGAAATGATATATATATATATATAGTCAGTCAATAATCAAAGTACTGAAAGTACTGTCGGCCAAACCTCCTTGAAACAAGACATGCACTTCCATTCTTTTGCAATTCTTAATAAAAACTATTGCTTCTTGTTAATAATATTCTTTGATCACGGTTGAAAAGTATGCATATTTTCAGTAAGTTTGTTTTTATTGTTGACAAGAAGTTCAAGATTTACATCTCAAGAGCTCTTCCCTGTGCTAGACACCTTATCGCGGTAGGGAGGTTTGCACGTCTTAATGACCCGGAAAGCTATGCTGGCAGGAACTTGTGTTTCTGGTAGGGTCACCCAAGTCAGACAGGTTGAAGGGTAGAGGCCAGACAAAG
>JAUMGZ010169081.1:4520-15224 GCA_032359645.1 Pododesmus macrochisma
GGGGCATAAGGGGGCCACAGAATACAAAACCTTCAAAAGACATCTCCTTTGAAACTTACTGTGGATTTTGACCAACCTTTCTCAAAATGATGCTTTGCTGATAAGGATAAAGATTTAAACACAAGATTTGGGTTAACCCAATAGGGGGCGGAGGGGAAGGGTAATAAGGGCCAAGAATGCAAAACCTTCAAAAGACATCTCCTGTGAAACTTACTTTTGGATTTTGACCAACATTTCACAAAATGAAGCCGACCCTCAAGGGGGCTGAGGTATGGGGCCATAAATTAAGGGACCACAGTGCAAAACCTTCAAAAGACATCTCTGAAACTAGCTGGTGGATTTTGACCAATTTAACATTACACAAAGTGATCCTTTGATGATGACGATCAAAATTTAAACTCAAGTAGAGGTGGGGGAGGGGAAGGTTCATAAGGGGCAGGGCAATCTTTATATAGATAATAACTCCTAAAAATGTTTGACCAATGTTACAAATCTTGTTAAGTTTCTTTTTGAGAAAAATAAAAAAAATGTAAAGTTATATAAGAGTACCATTAACGAAGGTATTAGGTGAGTCCCATTAACGAAGGTATTGAATATCAGTCTGCGCTAGCTTCGTTGACGTGAGCTTGAAATATAAAAAGTATGAATTGGTATAAAAATTGCTAAAATATTTCTTCCATTCATGAAATGTCAAAGCTGGTCTGACATCTCTTTAAGGCCATTCACATTGGAGAATATGACCCCATCTTGTAATGTAAGAACATGTCATCTTAAACCTAATTGGTTAGCCAGCGTAATTAGTGACAATCCCGATTACTGGATTACAACCATTATTAATATTTTGTTGATATAGAAATCCAGTCTCTTATATTTTTGGTAATTTGATATGCTGTCATTAATGTAAAATGGACTTTAGATTAATGGTAGGTCAATGTAAAGGATTGATTGTTGTGTGTACCGTCTAGTGTAATTAGTTTCTAAGTCGTTATGCTATGAAAGATGAGACACTATATTAAGCTATGTTTAAGGACAGGAGTCGCTGGATGCTGTCATTAAAAGACTGGAGTCTGTGCATCATGCAGCTACAGTCAAATTAAGATTGACATTTTATAATCTCTCAATATCCTAAATAACAACTGCGACTCTGATTCCTTTGTTTCAGTCTACACACAATCTCATTATAGAGTTATGCAAATATCAAAATTAAAAAACAACAAACTAAACTCATTGTGACTTCTTGTACTTTGTATATATGGTTGAAGAAATGAAAAACATCTCAATGTGCTCTGTAAAATACACACACTTCTTAATGATAATTTATGAAATCCTGAAACTTGTTATAATTCCTAACTATATCGAGGTTATAATAATATAAATGTCAAGACGATAAACAGCAACTCAGAATGTGAATGATACTGTGTATATTACAGTGTAAGTGTTTAATTATTATTTCATTGGATTAAAAATATAGGAATTAAATTGATCTTAATTGCTTGATAATATTTTTGATATTTGTTGTTATTTTCAGGTGTTGCTGTTCAGCCTTGCCACAGGAGTCTATCTTTATCTTTTCAAGTAAGACTTTATCATGATTTTAATAATTTCATCATTCATACATACAGACTTCCCTTACATTCACTGTATAGATCAATGAACAATTTCTTATTTTCCAAAACAATATCAGAAGATTTAATAACAAATTTACTAAAACAGTTGAAATAAAGCAGTCGTCCATATTTGACCGCACATTTTTAAGACTCCACTCTGATTCCCGTTTATGAAATGCTATCAATCAAGTTAAAGGAGACAGCTTTCTTATTCAAACAAAATGATTGTGTAGACATCCCGTCTCTGGGGCAAGTGTAGGAATCAATAGTTCTGTTTGTGTGCCCTCAAAGTCAACGAAAGAGAAAAAACAACAACTTGTAATAGACATCCATGGAATGTCTTGTCCTAATCAAGCCCCCAAGTTAGAGTCTTTTATCAATCGTAAGGAAAGATAGGGCGACACTTTCCCTGTCTTGTGGAATTATCGTTGTTGTTGAACTAAATTTATAATTAGAACATTTTTTATCAGTAGACTCTCGCTGTGGATAAACACTGTCATAGAAAGTAATTCCTGTGTTGTCCCAGTTTGTACTATATTGTCCAAACTAACAACACTTTACTTGATGTTGTTTATTTATAGAGATGTAGTTAAAATGTGCCAATGGTTTATCTATGTATAGAGGAACCACGTTTAAAATTAAACAAATCATCAATTAAAGATTACTCCATTTGTCAAAATTTAATGTTTTGTTTCTCTTTTCTTATTTATGCATTATTTATAGTTAGCTATATATTAGACACAGTCAATTTGTAATTTATCTTGATGACCTTGAGTCAGCTATATATACACCTACTGGAGTATTGTGTTTCTGCATTTTTCATCCCTTGTTAGAAAGATTTAAAGTATTAGAGGCCAGTCAAAGATCATTACTTCCTGCACAATTTCAGTCCCACTTATATAAAAGGATGTAGTATATGTTTTAAATTTGATATTATTGTCAGTCATTGTGCAGTGAAAAGATAAAGATTGAATTCAAATTTCATGAAAAATTTAGCTTTTATGAACCATTTTGAAGAAAAACAAGCAATGATTACTGATATAGAAGAATGTTTGGACATCTCTGTATGTACATTATAGGAAGTGCATTGTATCAACTGTCTTGTAAAGATACTATACAAACAATTTCTCTGTGATTTGTATGTAGTAATGCTGAATGCAAGTGTTTAAACAGGACTTTGAAACACAACACTATGAGCCAATGCCTTGTGTAAAGCACTAATATTGTTGCCTTATCTCTAGTGTTTTACCACACCACTCAATAAACAAGTTGGTGCTGAAATTGCAGAATGGATCAACGCAGCATCACATTTGTAAAATCATTACTTGTAATCTGATTGTGTGGCGAGCTCTTTTGCAATAATCTTTGACAAGCGACCCCCATATCATTAATCAGTGGAGAATTACACTTATTAACGCCACAAAGAATTGCTAAAATGCTTTCAAAACACAATGCACTGTCTTCCGTAATGCAATTGACCCATTGTTACTCATTGCATTTTACGTTGATTGTGCTCAGTGGCGGGAACGATCGTGACGTCTGCTGGAGACATAAACACTGACTAGTAGCTTGGTCATTCTGGGTTCAGCCTAACATCCATCTTGTAGGATTAGATATTTATGATAAAATCCCACAGGTTTTGAGTCACATTGCAAGTTTGAGCAATGGTTTGTTTCTTCTTTCTGAATATAAATTGCGTTTTAAGACAATATTACACACCCATATTTCTGGTCATAGATTATGGAGATCTGCCATGTCTGAATGGATTTTCATAACATTTCTTTTTTTCTCAATTCCAATAACATCTTTTTATTGCTGCCATTTGATTTACACAATGAAGCTTTCAGGAAGATTGTATGAAGTTTTTGAAATGTTTTTGTCAGTCTTTCTTGATATGATATTGATGCTAATTGATACATTTGTATAACAATTGTTTTTCATGACACACACTTTGCTATGTGATATCATCTTTAAATTGTTGGTTGGTGTTTTGAAAGCTCCTTTATATTTAAAGGCAGAAGTTAACTTACTTAAAATAAAATGTATATTCATGTAATTGTATTGAAATATGATTCAGTTATTCACAGAGAATGTCTTATAAGGTAACTTAAAGATAAAGAATTAAAAACATTAAAAATGAAAATATGATTTATATGAAGGTAAGTGTTGGAGTAGCCTCCCCTGATTGCAACAATTCAATTTCTTTGAATTATATTAGTTACAGATATTAAAAAATTAAGTGTAATTATAACATTATAATCGATTCTAAAATAAGCCAAAATAATGTCAGAATAAAAAGGTATAGATCATTATACAACACTTATTTGCTGGATGCTGCTATAAAATACAGATAAAATACTACCTAAACAGTTACAACTGAAACTTACCTCTAAAATTGATTCTGTGTGTGTACATGCATGCAAGCGTGCATATGTGCTTTAAGCATATATGCCCACTGTTTTAGGCATTTCAATGTGGGTTTAACCTTATTCAAATTAAATAAATATCTTTGTTCCAACAACCCAAAACAAAGATTGGAGAGATTAAAAAAAAATAACTTTGGTGAATTGATAAAGTATTGTAGATATTAAATCTTTTCATCCCAAAATGATTGAAATGGTTCTTTGTGCAAGATTATTGTACCCTTTTGTGTCATACACAACAAAACAATATGGCTGTAAAGCATCTTGGGTGTTTGGTTTATAAGAGAGAACCAAGCTAACAGTCATTTTTTATAAGAATTAAAGTAAATTGTATATTTGAGGTTTCATTATAAACACTTGACTTTATTGTTAACTTGGGTATTGTAAATTATCAAAGTCAATTCATTTGTGTCTTATAAAATTACTTAATCTTCATGGAGGAGATTCTATTATGCCTGGTAGTTGAACATGTTCATGCAACAATGTCATTTGTCAGCTTACAATGTCTAAAGTTCAAATTGTAAAGTCTACATGACAGTGCATATTTTATTGTTTATATAAAAATTAAGTTCAATAATAGAATCTTAAATTACAGAGGACTTGATGTCCTTTATCACTGGATCCAGGTCTGATTAGAAGGTTTATAGATGCACTCCAATCAAATGTTTTCAGTAAATATTGCTTCAAAATTGATATTGCAGACAGGAACTGGTAAAGGTAAGGCAACATTGATTGACAGTTGGTCCCAAACAAGCATTAAGGAATCTTTGATCTTAAAGTCTCTTGAGGTATAAGATGTCCACAATCTTTGACAGCACTTTCAATTTTTCAGAACATAATGTCCCTTGAATGCTTGCAGTGGGTAGAGATGTCATTTATAACTCAGTCATTTTCTTCTTTGAAGTTGCACGATTTTCATCTTGTGTTGAACAGAATTTAATTTCCACAGTGCAAGAACGGGAAAGTCAAATTGTTAACAGGAGTTGACATGAGACAAATGTCTCTGGTATATATTTTTTTTTTGGACAAATTTCTATCAAGTGACAGGCAAATGCATTTTTGATATCTAAAGATTGGAAGTATTCTGTGTTTGGCAGACTTTTAAACATGAAATTAACATTCAGTAATGGTAGTCTGATTGTTAAAACAAGCTGCCTGCTGAATGGTTCGTGTCATTTCTGGTACTTGTTCTAGACAAACATTTTGAAGAACTGTCTGAGAATCAAAGTCATTGAGATGTTTATATTGTGATATTTACCTAAGGTCTTCAACATATGGTGTTTTAAGTAAACAGTTAATATTGTTTAGATAAATTCTCATTGAAATAGATTGTCTAAATTTCTGTTACTTGAGATTAAATTATCAGCTATTTGATAAGAAGGTTGTTTCCTTCGACTGGAAGTTTTAGTGTTTCCAATCTCATAACACACTGTAGTACATGACTACATCTGACCTTAAACCATAGGTTGTAATGTACAATTGTTAATATCTATTAAAAAAATATCATTCAATTTAAAATCTCTCAATGTTGTTTTTATTGAACAAATTCTTAAATTTATAATAATGAAATACCTTCTGAGCAGTCTCAAATTGATGATGAAGTTAAATTATGGTTGAAGTGAGCATAGACTACTAGAATTATATAAATTAAGTAAAAATGAACATCTATAAATAGGAATTATATTTTATAATCTATACCTATATGAAAATTAAGTTGAATTTCACGGTTAGACTTTGACTTCAGCTAGCTGTAGTATCCTGGATCTTATATTTAGGTACAATAATCATATGGCCTTCTAAATACAAACCCATATTTTCTGGTAGGAACTCTAAGAAGATGAACCTTAATTTGCCATGGTTTTAATCTTTGTCATTGTAATACTTTGAAGTTTTATCCTGGTTTTGTTCAATTCAGATTCTGTTACTGGTAATAAATTCCTGCTTGTTTACTTTTGAAACTTTACACCATATCCAATGTTGCTGTTAGAGTCAACCTGACAGAAATCTCAATGCCATGAATAATTGGAGGGCACATTTCAGAATAAGTTAGTAATACAATCTCTTACTAATTTCATTGACTGACATCTTCCTTCGTTTTGTCAAATACTTCATTCTTTCATTAAGTATCTATTCCATAGTATCAATTTATCTACTTAACTTTTTGTTACCATTTTAAAACTGTATTGTTGAAATTACATTGCAGTGACCATTGTGTTTAATTTCATCTGAGAAAATAAAGTACATTTTAAAGTATATATAGTAAAGTAAAAATAATAAATTCACTTGATTCCAAGCCATCACTTGTATACTATACTGATGAATCATGAACTAACATGGTCTTATGATACCGGTTCTGAGTGCTACATGGTAAAACATTCCAAATGTATTGTGTTTGAATTCAACGATTATCATAAACCTAACATGTCAAAGTTAGTTTTAACTAGTTTTAATCTCACTCTCGTTAGTTAATTTTCTCTGCAAGCCTCGGTTCTTTGTAAAATCTGAAAATTAACTAACACTAGTGAGATAAAACCCGATATCCCATCCTAACTCGTTGCGGAACCTATAATATATATAATGTATTAAAAGTTACATAAACATAAAAAATATCAATCTTTTCAGGTTGTAGAATCTAAATTCTATAATTGTAAATAAAACGTATTCCTAATTTATTTCTTGGTTCCCTATTTTAATCTAAAAGATATTTTTTACTGAATCAGCAAAGTTCTTTTCAGACATTTTATTTCTTCTCACAGTTAGAAGGGGTATTGTAAAAAATAGAAAAAAAGATAAACAAAAGGACTTGAAAAAGTCTAGTTAAAATCCTGTTTGACAATTTGGTGTCTTTTCCTGACTAGTATAAAGTGGACATTGATTATAAAGGATAGTTTCACATATTGCTGGCAGAACATTGATTATTCAGGACCATACATCATAATATCCATGACTGTCAGTAAGTTACATCAGAATCTCGGGGAAGACAGTTTTGTTTTATTTCCCTACAAATTTGATGCATACATATTGTATTTACTTATATACTATTTACTCTATTTAATAAACTGTCTGTGCGGTGTTGTGGTTATAAGAAAAACTTAATGTTACTGCTTTCTGCCATTTACTACTCCACTCTCAGGGGATCTGGAAATGGAAAACATAAATATTTATAATGGGTTGATTGCTCATGAAGGAATAAAGCATTCAGCAAAATAAGGAAAATTTAAATGTCGTTATGAAAATAGAGCATTTGGTAGACTAGACTTTGACAGTTTTATGGGTGTTCAATTTTCAGAAAATGACCATTGCATATAAATAATTTCTTTTGTTTTCATTTTGTGGATGAAAGATTGTCCATTTGCTGAACATGATAAATATCTATTTTTCTCATATGTATATGTATAGACATTTCATGGTGTCAGAGATGTATTATATATGATTTCTAAAATGTGTACATTTGTATGTGAAAATGTTATGTTATAGCTATAGACTGGTCACATTATAGATCAGTAAGTATTCTGTGAAAAGGCACGATGAGTGTTCCTATGAGCTAGCGACATTAAGTGTTTAGATTTCAAACTTTCCCACGTGTAGTAAATTTCAAACCTAATATCCCATAATTCCAATTAAACATTGACAAATCACTCGATTAGTAAGCCAATGAAAACAAGCCTTTAATGTGAAACTTTATCTGTAAATTTCTTAGTCTCACTTTAGATCATATCTTTGATTAAACGACACAGGTTTTTGACAGATGACTTTGAGAAATGGATAAGGGTCACTTTCATTAAAACGTGTTTGTTTGTCAGTTTAATTTTGTAGGCTTTCTACCTGTGTCAACAAAGCTGTTTGGTTTTTATGACGCCAAACTTAGGAGAAAATCTTGTTAAAATAACAGGATATCTGTGAAGTCAAAGCAGCGTGCCTTAATGGATATAGATTGATTTTTGAATTTACACGATATGCGTTTTGACAGATAAATATTGGTCGGGTCTCCATGGTCCGATCATGATGTATGGGGGAACCTTGTGCTTTATTGATTTGCAGCATTAAAACTGTCGGTACTGGCAGATTTTCACCATGACAAATTAGCCCTCTTGTCTGCCACTGAGCACCCTTATTATGAAGAGAAATTTACAAAATGACCCCAGGTTTAAAGTCAAGACCCAATTAATTTTTTTATTAAATAAACCTATGAATGTTTGTCATGTGTGGGGGACTTGAGATGGAAAGTGTCATCATTTGTTTTGTGCTTCCTTAGTGATGTAGATATTCAGGGTATTGAATTGGTGTGAAGTTGTACTCATTTTATAATTCAATTCCTTTCTCATATTAAAGACTGTATTGTATTTTCTGTATACATGTACTTATAAGCAGTATATGTTTGTGTATGCTTTTTTCCCTGTATTTGTCTGTGGTAACACACAAAGAAAGTTTATTGAGAGGAAAAAAAGTATTCTCTTTTAGCCTCTTAAAATCATTTTTCAAAATTGCATGGACTTAAATTGTATTTTGTGTATTAACGAAAGATCTTGAAGAAATGTCTGTGATCAAAATTCATATTTACTGTAGTTACAGATTTACCAAAGACGATACAGAAATGATACCAAGTGTTATAATTTTAGTAGTGATGTTAAGACTCTAAATTACTACTTTCTCTTTTTGGTATCTACCGTTATTGCTTGCATTTTTATGTGCACAAAATAAAATGCAAAAATGCTAGATGATTCCTTTCTCTTTTGCAACCTTTTGCTTAGCTATGGACAAGGGGAGGTAACCTTAATAAGTTGATAGACATGTTGGTACAGGGGGAATGCTACCTGGCACATGTTTTTACATAAATCAGCTGTGTTGTTGAGTTGTGACACTTGGCAGATAGCATTCACCAGTCGATAATTACCTCCACCTGCCAGCCAACCCGCATTTCATACCAAGCACATATCTTTTGTATAGAAACAAGGGAATTCTGGGAGTAATTAGTTTTGGCATTGTGATTCCACTGTTTACCTGTCCTTATGGTGTATCCTGGCCTGTCAAATGTTTTCTATATTAGTATTTCAGGGAGTCCGTGGAGGAATTTCCATTAGAATTTGAAGCATAGAAGTTTTAATTGTGACGAATATTTCATCTAGATTTTAATACATTAAACTATTTACATTGAAGAATGGGATTTAAATAGGAGGTTGGCATCAAACAAAAGACGTGTGTCACTGCCTAGTTCTTAATTTACTCACCTCAGTTTTCATTTGAATCTTTTAAACTTGAAATTTGACGAGATTTCAATGTTTTCATATCCTGTGTATTCAGGATTAATTTTGTAAAGCATGTTTTAAACATGCTGATTAAACTTCAAAGGGAAGGTCAGAAATTAAAAGTTAATTTGTTTTCTTTAGAATGTCTGAGGGGTGTATCTCATGTAATATGAAGATTAACAAAATCTTCATCAAATCTTTTGGATTTCATGATGGTTGTCAAAGGTGGGGGAGATTTTAAATTAATATATAATATTACATTTCTAATTTGAATGACTCGTCACATTGAGGTCTCACTAAATTTTACAATCACATACAATCACATGAGATTATGTTGTAGTGAGATAGTGTGGTATGTGTTGGCACAAGTTCATTTTAGCATGGAAAGTGGAATCATTATACAAATAACTGAACAAAGTTAAATAGTAATGGTTGTTTTGAAATTGTCATTGCAAAGGATGGTTTAGTACTTACGTTAATTAGTGTATTAGTTTCAGGTTTAACTCAATATTAGACTTTTTGCTGAGGTTTCTTGTCACAGATAAATAAGGCATCTCACACTAGCGTATTTTTGAGTTTTGACTGGTTGCTGTCTTATGAGGCACTATACTTTAGAATGTGTTTGTTTTTGTGAAGTTTTATTTCTACTCAATGCAAATCAGATCTTTTAGTATCAGAAGTGTATGCTTGTAAGAGGGCAAACTGATGCAGACTAAGTGCTGCCTCACTGATATATTATGCCACAGATATATATTGGTGTGGTACCCTGCATGGTCATTTACTTCATTTTGACACAGAGCCAACCTAATTCTTTTTTTTTTTTTTTTTTTTTTTATTGCCAACCTTATTCTTGTGCTACCCTTATATTGCCCATTACCACTCAAGGGAGTCACAAGATATTCATTTCTTCACTGTGGAGTATTTTAACTTTTGTGTACTGGTACAAATTGTTAGATAGACAAACAGGGCTGACAGATTGTTGAAAAAGCCCAAAGAACTTTACTGTAAGGGTAAAGGTAAAAACCTCAGCAATTTAGATGACATTTAAAATATCACTTGTGTAGTTATATTTCACAAGTATGTGGTTCAATTAAATATTGACGTTTTCAATATAAATGATCCCCTAGTCTTGTGTTTTATAGTGGTTTATGTAAATAAAAGACTTGTAAGTTCATTTGAAGTTGTGAATAACACTATTGTACTTAGGTCAAGCTATAGACTTGACCACATCATTACTTCCACATTGTTTTAGGAATCAAAGAAATATTAAAGTAAAGGTACATTATAGTATTTTTGTATCTTCATTAAAAACCAGATTAGATTTTTCCTAAATATTTATATTTTTTAAAGCAGGATATGGGAGACTCATTTTTATACGTTTATTGGCAGATGTCAAGTTATCTTTGCTGTTCTGTTTACAATGGTGTT
>JAUMGZ010169092.1:0-15218 GCA_032359645.1 Pododesmus macrochisma
CGTTTTCTTATTGTTTGCCAATGTCCATGGACTTACGGCCTAGAATATCGTCTTGGTTTTTCGATTTACTTACTTGCTCCTTTTGTAAACAGTGGAAAAGGTTACCATACACCGGAACTACACGGAGGCATCGCGGCGGGTGACACATATGTAGCAGGAAACGCTTACCATATAGCCAGCACCTGGTGTCGCTTCCAGTTTTTTTTAAAAAAGAAGTTCGTGATGTTTCCATTTTTAGTTAATAAAATTAATGTATATATGGTTAATTTTTCTGTGTGCGTCCAACGTTTTCTTATTGTTTGCCAATGTCCATGGACTTACGGCCTTAGAATATCTTCTTCGTTTTTCGATTTAATATTTTATATATATACAGCATCAAAACGTTTATGAATCTAATTTTTGTCAAGAAAAACAAAAAAAGTTCAAAGTGTAAAAACCGAAACATGACCATTCTGTATTAATAATTAATTAATAGAATTAATAAAACATATATTTAGTATTAAAATATATTACCGATCGGGTCATTATCAGAAGGTTTGTTTGTTTGTTTGTTTTATTGGGATTTAGCGTCACTATAACTCATTTTAGTTCATATCGAGACGGTGTCTGCTTGCGACAGTGCGCAATTATGGCGACATTAAAGTGCTATATTACTGAATATCACGCCGCAGACACATTGACATGATACTTCACTCGGTCATATTATCCTGACACCGAGCTTACCAGTTCTTCTCCTACCCATTAATGTTGCGTGTTAAGCAGGGAGCACGAAAAGTGCCTAATTTTTTACGCATTTGGATATGGCGCCACCAGGATTCGAACCCGGATCGCGGATTCTCTTCACCAGTGTACCGACACGGGGCAAACGCGCTAACCACTCACCCACCGCGCCGGTCATTTTCAGTATGGCGGTCTGTAAAGAGAAACGCAATATTCACTTTGGACAAAAATCGAAATTCAATAGACATGACTAGACATTTCGATCGAAGTTAACATTGTGCTCTAATTAAGGATGTATGAGCGTGAAGGTTTGACAGGAAGCAGGGTATAATCTGCTTTAAAACCCATTATGTAATACTTAAACACGTAAACTGTGCCGATCTACCTATTTGATCCTAAAGCATTAAAAACGAAAAACCAAGACGATATTCAAAAGCCTTAAGAGTAATCTATTCTAATTACAAAATACGAAGAACATGGGCCGCATAAATTTATAGCAGATGGACTATATTTTGTTGCGGTGATGCGGTTTTGACGTACATACAATATGAAGTTTTTGCGTTGCTAGATGAATTCAAAGTTATTTAACTTTTGAACTAGTGGGTGGATCTTAATGAAATTGAAAAAAAAGTGAATCGAAAAACCAATACGGTATTCTGAGGCCGTAGGTCAATGGACATTGGCAAACAATAAGCAATGTTGGACACACACACAAAAAGAACCAAATCTACATTTATTAACTAAAAATGGAAACATCACGAAATTCTATTAAAAACTAGAAGCGAAACAAGGTGCTCGCGATATGGTAAGCGTTTCCTGCTACACATTTGCACCCGCCGCGATGCCTCTGCGTCATTCCTGTGTATGGTAACATTTTCCACTATTTAAAAAAGGAGCAAGAGTCACCATAAGAAAAAGTCACAATTCTCAAATCACATGGATTATAATTGCCCTGGGTATGTTTGTGTTATATGTTTTTTTTAAAGGTTTTGGAGGGCATAAAATAGACGAAAACCCTTACATGAGTCTTTGTACCAAAATTGAGAAAAAGGAAGTTTGGCAACCCATCATTTTAATTTGTCAATGTTTTTGTTTTAGAAGTAACGTCTTGGTTTGTAAAAAGTAAGATTTGGAAAAAAATTCTAAAAGTCAATATATAAGGAAAAATTATGAAACTGTTTGGCATATATTTTGGTATCTAAAAAGCTTTTTTTTTTTTTTTTTAACTTGATCTGAAACTAATATCTACAATGTAATCAGAATTGATTTAAAATAAAAAACTTCCTTTCTGGTATTACTGATTAGAGATGTTAACACAGGTTTGTTACTTTAAAAAGAACGTTCTGAAAATTCTCAATCTTCTCAATCTTTTCAAATATAAGCAAACGGAACAGAGCACATATTAAAAGCTACATGGAATATTATTAAATGGTATACAAGACAATGGTCATCGATTTAAGTGTCGGGATCAGGGTACAAATGAGCTATTTATTTAAATACTACTATTTTTATTTCAATTTCAATATAATTTAAAAGTAGGGAAATGATTCAGATTAGTGGAATTCTATATAGTAAGAGAGAGAGAGAGAGAGAGAGAGAGAGAGAGAGAGAGAGAGGGAGAGAGAGAGAGAATTGGAGGGAGGGGTTGGGTTGAGTTACTGATGATCTACCCTAGAAACGAGGCGAGTATGGCTACCAAAGCGCTAGTCTCGAGACTATGAATAACACGATCTTGTCTATCTGCTCAAGCAAGTATATGCATAAGTAAATCTACACGCTGACCAATAAGTTATTTGGTAAGAGAATTTAGGCAACTAATTCACATAAAACAGTTTAACAATTAAAGGTTTGATAGTGAAACAAGACTTGTAAAAGGTTTGATAGTCGACTTACGAAAACACATTTGTCATGTTCATTGGAATGCAATGTTTACGTATTTAAATTAGGTATTGAAACAAGCATTTTAGTTAGTTTACTAGGAAAATAATTGCAAGTATTCAGTTAAACTTATATATGGGTACTGAGGCCTTGATGTCTAATTAATCAGTTTAACCACACCGCCTGGTTTCGTGCTGGATGACCGTCCTAAGACGTTCTGCATGGTGATGAATTGTTTGATGCGGCTATTGTTGGTTTGTTTATGTCTCTCGTTCTGCTGATTCCACTCATCATGGCATGTTCAGCGGGTCGATCTGTGATGGGATACACATCATTCACAAAAATAGAAATTCAATAGACGCGTCAAAACATTCGATCAAAGTTAGAGCTATGCTCTAATGAGCAACGTTGTTATAGGAATAGTGTAAACATTGAAAATGCATGCATTAGATATATAGATAGTTTAGTACCCTTAAACATAGGACATGTAATACACAGCTGGTGAGTTATCTCTTTATATATTATTTTGGAAAAAAGCTTGTAAACTGAAACTATTAATTTATATGAACTTAGCAAAGAGCATATGTTGCATGATAGAGATGTGTCGATATAAAAGGCTGGAGAGAGCACACGTTGCAGTTTACGTGTTATAAGGTTGCATAACTATGCAAGGTAAAACAAGTATGGCTTGCCGTGTTTAAACTGTTCTGGTTTAATAACGGGATAAATAGTTGGAATGAATGGTACATGTATACTTGCGTATCGGGATCAATGTTTACACTATAATTGTGAAATTTTCTGTCTTTTTTAAGTTCGATTTCAACGTACAGTATTTCATTGTCAAAAACCTGAACATACAAATAAGTGATCGACAGTGGCCGATAAACTCCAACTGCATTGTTGTTGTTGTTGTTGTTGTTGTGTGTGTGTGTGTGTGTGTGTGTGTGTGTGTGTGTGTGTTAGGGGGGGGGGTTGGATAAAAAATGAGACGCTTGTCGTTGTATGCAATTGGATTTCGAGTTGACTAGCACGGTGGCTCAGAGATAGAGATTTCATTTTGTGATCTGGTAGGCGAAGGTTCGCATCCCAGCCGCACCAAAGGGAAGACGTTACAATAAGGTAATCTTCTAGTTCCCTGCTTAGCGGTCAGCTTTGCTGGGTAAGAGAAGGTTCGAACTGGTTGTCTCGATGTCAGGATTATGTAACCCAGTAATGTATCATGTCAATATGGCTGCTGCGTGATATTTAAGTGAGACAACACTATAAAGTCACCATAAATGCGCATCTTCACAGGCACCGTCTCGTAAATACCTACACATGAGTTGAAGGGTCATCAAACCTAACTAAAACTAATATTAAGATTTTGGGTTACATTCATTAACGATCGTATACCTACCGTGTCTAATCTTTTTGTTTCCACACATCTTTCAGTCACGATGATGATTGTGTTTGTGTGAATAAATTAATATATCACTTTCTTTGGGTCTGGGCCATTCTGTCTTGGAGGAAAATGTCAAGTCGCTATTCGTTCTAATATCCTTTAAAGTTACATACACACTCCGGTACTTCAATAAAACGAATTATTTATAGTAGCACTATAGATAATGTGTCATAAAATGAATACCGTTGATAAGTTAGATACCAGGGTTCAAGACAGCGAAATATTAAAGAATTAACGAAGACTCACTCCTGATCGGCCAGTATCTCTCATAAGTATTGGTGGACAGTGGTTTAGTTTCAAATAGCATCAATACCCGTCAAGTGTCCCGTTATTTTCATGCACAAGCCTATAATCCATGACCCATTTCACTGTTTCTCGTGCACAGGTAGCATCGTATCCTGATACACCTTTATCAGTGAATGAACTCTGCCCGATAACACAAACAAAAAACAGCAACACTGTCTAAATATCTGTCTCGAGCTTCAGGTTCAATTAACGAAATGTTACTAAGTTTATGATTAGTAAAAATAACCATTTTGAAGGAAAATTAAATATAATGTCATAATTACTGTTCGTTAGTGTGTAGGTATCTTTAAAGAATATATTTGATCTAATAGAATAGCGTTGTGTAGCCGGTTAAAATAATCTAGTTCTGATCATCTGACCCGTCGAGGTTTGTGACATCAAACATTCAAATATTAGGTACACCCTCACTTTTAACAATCTATGACCAAACTAGTCGCCATACATGAGAGTCCGGTAAAAATATTCATACATTCGAGTGATCCACAAACATGACAAACTAGTCTAAATGGGTGGACATTTCCCATAAATCATCATGGGGTAGTGAGCACGTAAACACCAAGACGAAATTCAAAAGAGTCCATAGACAATGGGAAAAGGAGAAACATGGGGCGCAAACAGAAAAAGAACAAAATTACAACTACATGTATTAATAAAACTAAAGTATAAAACATCACAAACTCCTATACAAAACATTGAAGCTAAACCACGTACACGCTTCAACTGTGTCACCAACCGCGATGATTCCGTGTCATATCGGTATCTTTTAGCATAAGGAAAACCTCCCCTAAATCATCATTAGGCAGCCATATACAAAATGACATTGAAGTCAGACACGACAATGGAAAATAAACTTCATAGTCAGTTAGAAAGTGTTCGGTACACGGTAACAACAGTTAGTAAAGGGTCATGATTTTAAGAAAAATTACTAGAAATTAGATGAACTGGGCGCCAGGACTCAATTTTATTTAGCAAGGATTGGACTGGACTCATTATCGAGTTACCTCGGCGTTGCCCGACAGCGTGCAGTATTGCAGATTATTGAGATGAGAGTCAAAATAAGGAGTTTATGAACAATGAACAAAGTAAAGTTACTTTTGGTTTATACATTACACTGAAAATGTGTCGTTAGTCCATACAATATTTCGACTTTCATATAAGATGACACGAGAGATGTAAAGGACATATTTCACCAAGACGTGCAAAATAAACCTAACATGAATGCACTTAAAACTCCGAATAATTGCTACAATATGAACTATGCTAATGCACACAACACACTGCTATGGGCTATGTATTTATTTATTAACATGTGAATAATTTTAAACGGGTGTCCATTCAGAGAAATACGTTTAAAAATGCATTTTTTGTCTGCACGTTCACCTAAATTTAGGGGTGTGGTCTTTGTCCTTTAATAACATCAGGATACTCTCTTTCTGTTTAATCTAGGTCTTGTCTATTTTAAATTTATTTTCCATAATGATTTGAAGCTTGACTTTTGTCATGAGCGAGGACTCTTACTCATTCTTAAATTCCCGTTTTAGTTGGCACGTTCGATCCGATGGTGTTATGTTTTTAGTTTCTATTATGCTATATTCTATTTGCAGCTTTCAGTATGCCTTCGCGATATGATAGACGCTTTGGGGAGGAAGATGACGAAGACAAAGACAGGGTCAATACTGACGACGACGCACTTTACTATTCATATAACGAGAAGCCGCCACAAAAACAGAGAAAAAGTGTCGAAAAATGTCTCTTAAAAAATCAACCTGAACGTCTCAGAGGTAAGTTCTATTCTTCATCACAAATTAACGTGTTGAGACTATAACAATTCAAGAATCGATCGCAACAATGAGACGTGCTGCTAATACATCAGTACACCGAGTTCTTCTCGTCCATTTAGTTGGTTTGACGTCATTCAGTAATCGAATATTACTAGAACCAAGCAGTTCATATAATGTCTCAATGGTAACCTGACGCATGACTCCATGAACTTGATCCTTGGAAAAGCAATCCTTATATTTCAATTATTTATTTTAAGATTAATTGGATTTGGTTTAAAACAAGAAGAAAACAATCGGCAAACTGCGCAATGAATGTACATTCGAACCAGCGTCGGCCTCCTTCAGGCAATATGACAGTGAGCAAACTACTTTAAAAAAAAATGTTCATGCGTTTTAATCCTCATTTACTATTATAATAGAGCTTTCAATGTAAAGCAAAATAATGGAAAGGTATCAAGCAGTTTTTCTGATACTTCTTTTTTGTGAAATGACAAAATTTCAATAATACATAAATTGAATTTACAAAAAAGTACAAAATGTATGACAATTTTTTATAATAACGATTATTACTTATATGGTGTTACACAATTTTTAGGTTTCATTTATGATTTTAGTAAATGTTATAGTTGCATTGGAATAGATTTGTGAAGTTTACCAAATTTCTCAAAAAACTGGATTTTTACAAAAGGTTGACGGTGATTTTTTCTCAAAACATACCAAAGTATTTATAAAACAATATGCAATGTACATGGAAAACATTGAAAAAAGCTATCAAGTAGTTTTATCACATGCGTATTGCCTTAAGATCCTGTACGAATCCGTTCGTCCGAGGTCGTTCTCCGTCATCCTAGTCTGTCGTTAACTTTCACATTTTAAACTTCTCAAAAACTACAGAGACAATTTTGACAAAACTTGCTGTGAATGTTTCTTGCATGATCCCGTTTCAGAATTGTGTTCAATGTTGCTGAATTCCATTCAATATGGCTTCTGATTGGTTGCGGCATTTTCAACTTGTCAAAAACCGTTGTCAACATTTTTACGAAAATTGACGTAGATATTATATGTATGGTCCTTGATCAGATTTGTGTTCGAAGTTGCCGAATTCTATCCAATATGGCCCCCATGGTTTTCTGATTGACTGTGACATCTGCAACTACCTGTCAAAAATCGTTGGTCAGATTTTCACGAAACAAAGTCCATTTTCAGATTTGTGTCCGATATTGCCGAACTTCATTCAACATTTCTGGCTTCGGATTGACTGAAATATTTTCAAATTTTTGAAAAGATTTATCGTGCTTGACATTTCCTAAGATTTATGTCTGAAAATGCTGAACTGTATACAAAATGGTCGTTATTGTTTCTTTTTTATGAATCATTGAATATTGCAGTCACGGCCTATAGTCTGATTAAATGAGACTTGTCCAATTTCTACCAATGATAAGCAGATCTGTCTCATGAAACTATTAACTAATGTTCGTTGCAGATAAAAAGCAGATTGAGTTATTTCGGAATATTACTCTTGGATTTAAAGCTAGTTTACTGACTTTGTTGGTTTTGTAAAAAATCTTCAAGAAGGAGAAGGAAAACTCAAATTTAAATAAAATCTCCACTTCCTTGCGGCCATATCCATCTATTGAAAAGGCTTCAGGAGACACCCTCGAGGACAATTCAGACTGGGAATCACTGTGCTTCCCAGGAATATTTTCTCCAGAGCTTAGGGTGAGGTAACCTTGAGTGCTGACGACGGAGGTTATTGGTCGTAAGTCGCACTCTACGAGACTGTGACACCGCACACACGCTGCCATTATGATACATGGAGGCAGATTGTCAATAAATCTTGTTTCAAGATATTCTTGCAATGTTAATATATCAAGGTGGACGTCAAAGATATTGTTTGCTGGTCATTAACCTTTGTTTTTGTATATCCTGTTTCTTCTCGTTTAAATTGACGTTTGGTGGACCGACTTTGGAAGTAGATTTAAACTTTTATCTGGCAGGTTTCATTTTTCTAGTTATTTTCTTACTTTTTCCTTATATAACATAGAAATAAAAAAATACGCAAACTGAAAATAAAGATGTCTCCAATATGCAGTATATCTACACTTGTACAAAAAGTATATTTATCTTCTGAAACATTATTTTGTTCGAATTTCATATATTTATTATTTTATTATTTGTAACAAAAAATTATATTTTTATTTGTCATCGAAAATATTTGTATTTGAAAAAAAGTTTTGTATTAAAATTTTATGTTTTTATTGGGAAAATGTTTTCTTTTTATTTAAACAAATCTTGTTAGTTCAAAGAATGTTTACAGTTTCATGAAAATATTAATGTATTAGATAAAAATACTATTCTATTTTAAACATAATTTTTTCGAGATAAGTTTTCATTGTACTCGATATACAATTCTTATATGCATATATATGTCTGTAGTGGATACAAATATTTTGTTTTTAATAATGTGTAGTATCTCTGCATATCCAATTAGTGTATCTGTGGTTATACGTGGGTATTTTACTATTTCAAAGTTTGACCCATATACTTAGCATCAGGGGCTAGGGTCGGACGGCGATGACAAATCTGATAGTATTCGTGTACTTGCCTCGTCATGCTAAGAAAGGACGTACATTGTTATTAGGTCGGAACTGCTTCCAAGAGTCACAAATGTACTCCCATTTGTAACCCGCCGTGATATTTCCGTGTCATTGCAGTATACTAAAAACCACACTCAAAAGACGTCCAGGGAAAATGAATATTAACATTTATCTATTGAAAATGGAGGGCAAGGAAGCTAATGTAGTGGCGGTTTAATCTGTTTTTATAACGTACGCTACAAACTCAGCGGGATAATAACACAATAAATTGCAAAAATTTGCCACCGATAAAATAAATATCTAGCTATGCGAGGAGAAAACTTATATTCTGTGCGAGAGACCCAAGATTTAATTTTTTACGGTGTAGCGTGCCCGTAAAATGTAAGAATTTGAAATTACGTACTGTACAAAGTTGTTTTGAATTCGGTGGGATTTTGTAGTTTACGTTTAAATCAATATATATATAATGAATCATTGTTGCAATCGCGGTTAAGATGCTACAATGGTTGCCATATCTCAACTTTCTCCTCTTTTCTTGATAACTTATCGAGATAGGGAGATTTTACTCGTTTAATTTTTATGGACAATTGATGTGGGCGGTTGGTTATTGAGATGGTTGACAGCGCCATGAAGTGTATTAATTAAATTTTTAAATGTATGTCTATACTTAAGACTTCTAGTCTCATGCGGGAAGTGGGAAGGTTGAGGCCTCATTGACCGGTTTAAAAACACCACCGATTTCGTTTGGGTGAACATCCAAAATCGGTCCGCATGGATTACTAGTCATGAGGATCAATTTATATTTCCTTACATTCTGGTACTGAGTTGTTTGATGCAGCTATAGTTTTGTGGTCAATGTCTCTCGATCCTAATTAACAATATGATAGAAGAGTAGGCAGAAATACCGTTGCATTGATCCACACTAATTTCTGTACTTTCCCCTTTGCTTTGATTTCCCGTTCCCGTAAATGCTTTCTTCATGTCCTGTTGTTTGATTTTTCTTGTGTTTGTCTTTTTGTGGTCAAGATATTGATGAGATACACTCCAAGTGACACTAAGTCCTAAAAAACAAACAGACAAATTAACAAACAAACCATTCTCCACTGGGAGTCATTAAAGTACGTAATTGTTTGTGTTTATGATCTTTTTAATGAAACGAAATATTGCAGGTTATATTGTTATCAAAATCTCGACTGACTCTCCTTTGGTTCGAACTATTATGATCTTCTTACTGTTAATTTTTAACACATGATCACAGCTGTTTTGTTTTTCATTATTTTTGCTCCATCTTGAGGATTCTTAGAAAAAGTTCTTCAAGAAATATAATCGTTTTTTTCCAGCCTTTTATCTACACTTCATTGCATTGCTGGACAAAGTTCGGGAACAAGCACAGGCCCGACAGGAGGACTTGGACAGAGAACTGCATGTTATAGAAAAAGGAATAGACTTGCACTTGAGAGATAACACCAAGGCTCACCATACAGATAAATTTAAATGCACGTCTGACAGGTTTGCTAATGGCGCTGTCTTACCTGGAGAACTCGTTGTCCGTCGTGGTCAACCGTTTAAGTTGACCATTACTTTTGATCGTCCTTATAATGTGAAGGATCACGACTTGATGCTTGTGTTCAAAATAGGTAAACCAACTTAATTTAATGCCATTTCAACGGTAAATATATTGGTTCTTTTAGAATCATAACATATGAATGTTTAAAAATTTAAAAGTAAATCAAAGCTTACAATGTTAACGTTTGCCAATGACGACTCAAGCTATAATGTCAATTTTTAAAACTTAACAATGTATTAACTACAAATTAAAATAAAATAGTTCTATATTTTAAACTAATTTTTTCACACTTTGTTTTATAAACTAACCTTCTCAACCTACGAAAATGTGTAGCACAGTAATAACTCGGAAAGTGTGAATGCCTGAATGCTTTCAGTATAACAATGTATGTATTGAGCCTTGAGAGCTTTATATACCTAAAAATATGCAATTTAAGTTATTTATAAAATTTCTTTTAACTGCTTCCAAATATGTATAAATCAATATTTGATCAGTATTAAGACTGGTCCAATCTTCAATAAATCTTGAAACTGCATCGATAGATATCAAAACTGCATCAGATCTTCAAAAATAAAAACCCATTAAAACTTCATCTCAGCAATAAATGTCGTTCCTTTTATGTATTTACACATATAAACTCTTAAAGAAGGTTCAGTCTAGAGTGATTTTATTCTTATAAAATCATATTTAATTACTTAGATCTAAACAATAAACATTCTGTACAATCTAGTACATATTTATCTCTCTTAATAAATTAACCAGTACATAATACTATCTTAGAATAGCAAAAAAGCTCCATAATACTAAACATACAGATTATTGTAATAAGAAACGACAGTTAATCATACCTGGTTATCATTGCAATACAATTTATATATTTCCAGGCTTCGGACAGGTACTGAAAGGAACCCGTGTAAACTTACGTCTGGACGAAACCGGAAAACCATCTCAAAACGTAAAAAAATGGCATGCGCAATTGGAATCAAGGGCTGGCAATAAGATCGTTGTTAATGTGCAACCCCCAGCTACATGTATTGTGGGAGAATGGGAATTGCTTATTAAAACGATATCTGTGCAGAACCATGGCAAAACCAAGGTTCTTATATACAACCAGTGTACAGAAATCACAGTTCTGTTTAATCCTTGGTGTAAAGGTAAATTACTTGCTATTCGTTTGATTTTATTAAATTGCTTAAATGCAAAGGATAAATATCCTTATCATTAAATGAACTATTTTTTTTAAAACATGTCAGCCAATGGTTTTTTTCCGAAATGTGGGTACGTTTTTAGAAATATCAAATTCAACGTTAAGTTTCTGTACGACCGATATTTATTGTTTCAAATATTTGTAGAAGTATTAAGATTGTCAAAGGAATGAAGCTCGGTAAACCACAAATATTAATAATGCCTTGTACTTTAGTATGACCCCTTTTAAAGCGTGTATATTGCAAGGAGACGACATGCTGTTTTCGCGTATCTAGGATTTTGGAACACCAAATTGATGATCAGCTCGAACGTTGTTAGGTAATAGTTCGTTTTCTTAGATATTGTTTTTATGTTTGATTAATTTTAAAACTGTTTATGATATCATTAATTCCAATTAGTCAATTTTGATTATATTAAAGTCGTCAATTAGTCAATACGAAAAAACAGGACACTATTCATAAGACACACACTGTACGTTTACGGACATACTCTTATGCAAATCAAAAGCAAAGGGGAGACGCTCAAACCAAAAATTCACATACAATTATCAATCTCAAAAGGGAAACATCAAGCACTTTAATTAATAAAAAGAATTAAACCCGGGTGCCCGCGAAGGAATGAGCGTTGCCTACGACATATGTGTCACTCGTTGCGATGTGACCGTTTCATTTTTTCATATTATATTAAACCATCTCACATGTGTAGTACCACAAGGTGTAGTGAGAAAAGTAAATTAATTTTTTATTTACTTTAACTTGAATATCTCTGAAACGTTGTTACAAATAACCCATTCCTCGTCAACAGAGACGATATTTTGTTGTTTGTTTATTTGTCACCACCAGAACCCCACATAGTTATCGAAACTAAAGGCAAAACGAGAAAAAGGAAAGAAGTAGCAACAAGAACAAACAAGAAAAGCAAAATGGATAGTAAGCGAGGTGAAGCTCGCAAGTTAAATGAAATTATTACAGTAAATATAAATCACAATCATAGGTTTATCAGGACCATCAAAACTCCAGCATAAACGCAAATCAATCTGATGTCCATGGAAAAGGAGTTAAGAATTAACAAGACATAAATACAAAATGCTGTCGCATTCATAGCACCAAAACGTAAACACATGACGTTCAATGCATATCTAATCTAGAGCCCTGATAAGAACAATTTAGAAAACAAATATCGCGTTAAAACTGAAAACATGACGTAGGGACAGAGCCAGGATAGCTCAAAAAGTAAATCGAAAAACCAGGACGATATTCTAAGGCAGTAAGTCCATGGACATTGGTAAACAATAGGAAAACGTTGGACGCACACAGAAAAATGATACAGACAGGTTGTGCTTATACATGCACTTTGAAATGATGATTTTTATTTACTATTTTAAGATCTTTTCTATGATTTCAGACGATACCGTTTACGTGGAAAATGGAAATGACGAATACGTATTAAATGATGTTGGAGTTCTATTTAGAGGTACCAGTTACCAGCAATCTGCTCTCTGTTGGAAATTTGGACAGGTACTCACTTAAGTGAAATTCTTAAACTATGTGTATGTGTGTGTGTATTATTGCAAAGATATTATAATTCATTCGGAATGCCTTAAACTTTGCAAAGGAAACTATCAATATTTCCTATTTTGAGTGCAAGCTCAGCTACATCCTTGGCAAGACCATGTATTTTCATATTAGTTGGAATGTTGTTCTTGTGCTTCAACGATGAATCAATACCTTTGATTCATTGGGGTCATATCTATTCTAAATTCATTTCCTCTTCAATTCCGTTGTTAACGGTTGACTCGTAGCTTGGTTTTGAGTTAAGAGCGAGGTCTTCATATACATTAAGTTGGTTTGACGTTTTTCAAAACTGCCAGTCTCATATTGCTAGTTCATTCTGGTGGTAACATTTTGATACAACTATTGTTTGTTTGTCAATATCCTTTGTTGTGTTGATCCTATTGCTTCTTATTTTATGCATCATTTAACGAAAAATATATCAAAATGTTATCAATTACAATCAATAAGACAATACGTCAGGTAATTCAGTAAAATATCATATTAACGTTATATTTACATTGACAGTGCCGTTGTTATCTCAAAAATGATATACACAATGACAAGGCCATTACTAACCTCAGCGTTATAATTTACAATGACAGTACCATTGTTAAGATTAATATTCATAAAACCTTTGTTTGCCTTAGTATTACTATTAAAATGTTATTAACATTGTGAAGCTCAATATCAATTTTGACAATGACAACATCATTAAAAATCAAAGTCTTATTATTATCAATGATAACCTCACTACATATATCTCTTTATGAACAATAAGAATAGCATGATAATATTCTCTGTGTTCATATTAACAATGACAACATCATTAAACATATCAGTATTAATGATAACAATGACATCATTAAAAATATCAGTATTAATGATAACAATGACATCATTTAACATGTCAATATTAATGATAACAATGACATTATTAAACATATCAGTATTAATGATAACAATGACATCATTAAACATGTCAATATTAATGATAACAATAACATCGTTTAACATGTCAATATTAATGATAACAATGACATTATTAAACATATCAGTATCAATGATAACAATGAGATCATTAAACATGTCAATATTAATGATAACAATGACATCATTAAACATATCAGTATTGATGATAACAATGACATCATAAAACATGCCAGTATTAATAATAACAATGAAATCATTAAACATGCCAGTATTAATTATAACAATGACATCATTTAACATGTCAGTATTAATGATAACAATGACATCTTTAAACATGCCAGTATTAAGGATAACAATGACATAATTAAACATATCAGTATTAATGCTAACAATGGCATCATTAAACAAATCAGTATTAATGATAACAATGAAATCATTAAACATGTCAGTATTAAATATAACAATGACATCATTAAATATGTCAGTATTAATTATAACAATGACATCATTAAACATGCCAGTATTAATTATAACAATGACATCATTTAACATGTCAGTATTAATGATAACAATGACATCATTAAATATGCCAGTATTAATGATAACAATGACATCATTAAATATGCCAGTATTAATAATAACAATGACATAATTAAACATGCCAGTATTAATTATAACAATGACATCATTTAACATGTCAGTATTAATGATATCAATGACATCATTAAACATGCCAGTATTAATGATAACAATGACACCATTAAACATATCAGTATTAATGCTAACATGGCATCATTAAACAAATCAGTATTAATGATAACAATGACACCATTAAACATGTCAGTATTAATGATAACAATGACATCATTTAACATGTCAGTATTAATGATAACAATGACACCATTAAACTTATCAGTATTAATGATAACAATGACATCATTTAATATGCCAGAATCAATTATAACAATGACATCATTAAACATGCCAGTATTAATTATAACAATGACATCATTTAACATGTCAGTATTAATAATAACAATGACATCATTAAACATATCAGTATTAGTGATAACAATGACATCATTAAACATATCAGTATTAATGACAACAATGACAGCATTAAACATGTCAGTATTAAGGAGGCCGACTCTAGTTCGAGTGTGCATGTTCAATGCGCAGCACTGATTATCAGATGTCGTACAAAAATAAAGTCACGACTGAACTAAAATTGGATAGAAC
>JAUMGZ010169103.1:0-15217 GCA_032359645.1 Pododesmus macrochisma
CAGTGTTGACCGTCAATATGCCGTTATACTTTTGAAATGTCCATTTAAACTTTTTATTGAGAGGTGCACAGTAAGGTCATTTGACTACAAAATGTGTACCTGACCTACATATGTATATACATGTATATATTACTGTAGAATATATGTATACATGTATATACATGTATATATTAAATACATTGTTATCTAAGTTTTTTGTTAAGTCTTTCACAAAAAATAAAATTAAATAAGTTAGTATGTATATTACTATTTCATGAAACGCTGATAAAAATAAAGGCAGACAAATATATAAGACATGTCCATTTAGAATGGAAGGAAGTATGTTTTTATTGTCTGTTGAAGCGTATGAAATCATATATAATGTTAATATTTAAAATTAATAATGATGAAATTTGTTATTACAGAGTCTTATGACTTTCCATCAACTTTACAGGGGTTTGGATATGCATTTAATCAAGGTAAATTATCAATGAACAGCTGGAGAATATTACAACATTCTTTATATTTTACTTTATAGCTGCCATATATTGCACATTTATAATAATCGCCATACATGTAAACAAAATATTGTACTTTGTAACTTGCATAAACTATTTTTATGAATTTCCTGCTGATTTCCAGATATTGTGAATTTTGTTTTGAGTATTTGATGAAACATTAAAAGTTATAGTAACAGTACAATTTGTTACTTACAGGTGGTCAGTTAAGACATACAGAAACAGATGAACCGTATATTTTTGAAGCAGAAAAAGGGAACCGTAAATATAACCAGAAACGTTACGAAGCTTTGGGAACGGTAAGTCTAACAAGAAACCTTACAAAACTTTAGGAAAGGTAAGTCTAATGAGAAACGTTACAAAGCTTTAGGAACGGTAAGTCTAACGAGAAAATTACGAAGCTTTAGTAAAGGTAAGTCTAATGACAAATGTTACAAAGATTTAGGAAAGGTAATTCTAATGACAAATGTTATAAAGATTTAGGAAAAGGTAAGTCTAACGAGAAAAGTTACGAAGCTTTAGGAAAGGTAAGTCTAACAAGAAACCTTACGAAACTTTAGGAAAGGTAAGTCTAACGAGAAACGTTACAAAGATTTAGGAAAGGTAAGTCTAAAGAGAAACATTACAAAGCTTTAGGAAAGGTAAGTCTAACGAGAAACGTTACAAAGCTTTAGGAAAAGTAAATCTAATGAAAAACATAACAAAGCTTTAAGAAAGATAAGCTTAACGAGAAACATTACAAAGCTTTGGGAAAGGTAAGTAAAGGTCTAACAAGAAACATTATGAAGCTTAATGTGCTAGTGTGAGAAAGTTGCCAGTGACTTGCCGTAGGTCGGTGGTTTACTCTGGGTACTCCGGTTTTCTCCACCAGTAAAACTGGCACGTCCGTAAATGACCTAAGCTGTTGATCGGACAATAAGCCCTTAAGCCCCAGGGTGAATGGGGAGACAACGATCAGATTACCATATTTTGATATATGGGTGGAGGTATCATATTCCAGGTTGGAAAACGGACCAATAAAATAGGGGCTATCTAGCATTATTGAGCGCGCGGCTTTTTGCGTCACTCAAATTTCTAGTCGCCCAATCAAGGTTTTGGTCGCATTTAGCGACCAGGCGACTAGCCGTGTCAAACGCTGCCAAATTGCAAGTATGCACAGTCTTTAATAGGAAAATTAGATTGGGCAGCAGCTGTAGTATATGGCGGGAGAGTTTTCCTCCGCAGTATGATCAATGCAATGACGTCCCTACGGCATAAGTCCCATAAGCTAAGGTTACGAGGTCAAATCATGCTAGATATAAATTGGTGGCTCCAATTTATGTCATCCTTTAATGGGAAATCCCTCATGTTATCCCAGCTCCCTGTTGCAGCTGCATATACAGACGTGTGTTATTACGGTGCAGGGGGTCATTTAGTTTTTAATTACAGATATCTGTATTTAAAATGAAGATATGGCTGATTTTGATGAACATATATATATATATATATATGTGTGTGTGTGTGTGTTTTGAATTGCTTAAAATCCAAATGGATTGCTATACAGTACATTTATTTATATTTTGGCAACTACATATAACCGCTGAGAGGTATGTGTCTAGCTGTTGCCTATCAGAACTTGCCTTTAAAAAAACAAGATACGATAAGTGGAATAATCAGTATGAAAGACGTTGACAAATCAACAACATCCGCACTAAACAATTCAGCACCAGTACAGAAAGGAATTAAAATGATGTCACGAAAATCCCCAAGACAAGTTTTTATGCGGTCCGACTCAGGAAGGTCGCCTAGGACTAAACAATAATGTGCGGTTGTACCGGTCAACGAGACCCCAGCCTTCTCCTTCCCTCAAAGAACAAGAAGTCTCAAGTAAAGACGCACATTTTCAAAATTTATAAAAACGCTTCATGACACTAACAAGTATTTCAACAATCTACCGCTCATATAAATTATGAATAAAAAATATAAAGCTAAGCGAGTAAAAGGTATGTACATGATTACAAAGTTGCAACTGGAAATATGAATGTGTACTAAGCCAGGCACCACCAGGCAGACAACATTAGCTTAACTACGGCTGTTTGGTATAGTATATCCTAGTAAAATGTTTAAAAGTTGCACTACTGAATAATAAATGTGCTCACAGTGGTACAAGAGCAAGAATAAATCCGAGTTAAACTGCAAGGTTAAAACAAAAACGGAGACTGGTAGAGACCAAACATTCAAGTAATATGTCAAGGAAAAGTGACAAAACGGACTTAACTAATTACTACATCTATCATGTCAATGTGAACTCGAACATAATAGATAAAGCCATATAACAACCAAAAGGACGGACATCAAGGAACAGACTTCTTGATATATGGAGCTTTCAACTTGAGCCTTTCTTTGTGTTTACATATAATATTGTGTGCAATGACAAAGTCTAAATGTCCAAATAGTAGTGCAAAAGGAACAATAAAAATTAGACATGAACTTCTATGCTGTTTACAGGTATCTATAATAAAATATACAAAATAGTATTACGGCATACTCATCAGTATTTTAATCTTTATGGTACATCGTCCTCGTTCGCTGATTAGATAACCCGAATAAAATGACTGAACATAGACATTTTAACTAAACTTATATTTGGCCAAAGCAAAATCATTGAAACTATGGAAGCTCTGGGAAAAACTCTAAATGGCTGATCAGAAAACTAATTTGTTAATTGATTTTTTGGCGACAAAAATGTTTAACAAATTCTAAAGGAAGAGCTGGTTTGGAGTTTTTGTCCTAGTCTTGACATTAAAACTATTGATATATCACTCAGGTAGTGGTGGTTTTTCACACAGAATGTCCTAAGTTTTCGATCAATCGATTGAGGATCAACCAATTATTGACCTGTTTATGCTTTTGAGACAAAAAATACAACACGAAGTTTTATTCTTAACATTGGTTTTAATAATAATAACAACATAACAATAATAAAACAAAACTATAATTTGAACATTTCTGTCACTAGACGGAAAAGTAAACTTTTTGACAATTCCACACACACACACACACACACACACACACACACTCTCACCATAAGGTTCATGTAATAAACACATACAAAGGCAAATTGTAATTACATTAACCGGACAATAGTCAATCAAAATGCATGTGAACAATTAGATAGTTCTGCGTCCATGCTAGCTACATCTTACAGTGTTTGTCATATTGGTATAAACATAAGAGCATAATGCTGTTAAAACAGTTCCACATGGCATCAAGTTATCAAAGTCAAAAGATTTTGTTCGGCCGTAAACCATTCGCTCACGAGTGTCAGAAACTTGTTCTTTTTTACTTAAATGCATTTGCCGGTCCCGGATTAGGGCAGCATATTCTGTGGGACCATCACCTACTGATAAACTGCGTTTAAAAACACAGGCACGTTCACTAGGTAGCGCTGATAATGCATCACTCTCGGTGTTAATCTCACGCACTTCTACGTCAGACTCGGTGTTGATCTCACGCACTCCTGCGTCAGATTCAGTGTTAATCTCGCGCGCTTCTACGTCAGATTTAGTGTTAATCTCTTGCGCTCTTACGTCACTTACGTCCTTAGGTTTTTCTACCTGGTCGGTTGATTCCCCTTCTATGTTTAAATTTTCCTCCAAAACAATGGCCACATTTTCTATGAAAATATCGCTGTTACCGTCTGCTCCTTGTTTGGTTTTGTTCAAATCGTTCATTTCAAGCTCAAACTTTTCTTGTTCAATTTGACCATCGTCCGTTTCATTATTGCACATACCGTAGTTACGCTCAAAGTTCCGTTCCTCAACACACCCTCCTTTTAAAGAAGTTCTGACATTCTCTGCAAATGTATCTACTTCTAAATCTGCAGAGAACAGCGGAGATAAAGCGTCCTCCCAATTAGGGTTATAAAACAAAAACAATATGGCTTGGACACAATCCTCTAAGGTCATAGAGCCCGTCCATTCACCAGACTCTAAAAGATTTACACAAATGTTTGAGCTGTCACTTTCTTCATCGTGATACTCTTCATCTTCCATGTCAATGTTTGGGTGGTAAATATCAGTTAGGCAGACGACAGTCGGTGGCATATCTGGGTAATCTTCATCTGACCGAGGGGAAATCTGTAAATATAGACATACAAAGCAATTAGTTATCAAATGCATAAAAAATGTTAATAGTTTGTTTTCATGCATGTTTCTATATTGGATGTTTTTGTCAATATTTCCCTGTACATTTTAATAATATTTAAGGTGCAATCGATAAACGAATGAAAATAACAAATAGAAAATTCCCAAATCGCACGCTATTAGAGATCGGCAGATTGTAAACTGATTCATAAATAATATGTGTGTACTTGTGGGTCAAATGATTGCATCATGCCTTTTCTGTTATAATTAAAAAAAAAAATGCTTTTATTCATTTATTTACAATTTTCTCCCACATAAGAATACAAAACAAATGAAATATTGTCTTACCAGAAACTTGAACTTTCCTCCATCGTAGTACCCGTCGGAGGGGGAAATCTCAACGGTCACACCCTTTTCATCCTCCCAATTACACACGGTCGCCTGACCCGCTGTAAAACTGTTTATCTTTTTGTAAAGATAGTGGACGTCCTTGGTAAATGTTCTCTTCGACATATTTGTTGTTTATAGTTCTATACTGTCCGTATATTCTAATATATTATTTGTATACACCGAGTATTCTAATATATATCTTATCTGTCAACTGAAGTGATATTTCTGATTATAACCAACTATTACACAAGGGTTAACGCTCCCCTTTCTTACGTATATTTTCCCGTTTCTCTTCACTTTCATGACAAACCAACAGTCTATGATACGTTAGTTTGCGAATTGAAAACGTTTCTTGCAATGATTTTCCTTACACAGAGAAATTATATTTATACATGAGACTAAACTATAAATAAACATTACTGGTCGTGGTGCAACCAAGACCTCCGGTACTTCTCTGATTTGTATACTACTATCAATATCGATCTATAAATAAACTATGAGCTACACAGTCATTGTATATGAATAGTGTATGAGGTATTCCGAATATACACAGTAATGATGAAATCAACTGCAAGCTTAGACTTGGCCGGTTTATACATGTATGTGCTTAGTATGCCAGGATTTTCAGAGATATTAATAGAACATTTAAATTCATATAGTTTCTATTCGGTGATTAATAGATACAACGAAACTTTACTCGGGGAATCCACTGACACATATATGAAGTATTATAAAAGATATTGTTGTCAGTTTTCTATTTTTATTTACCTATATGTCTCTTCATAACACGTAATTAAGTAGCAGAATATGTTGATTTACATAGACGGTTTAATTTTAAACAACAGTTTTACTGTTCTCCCCTACTTTGAATAAGAGAAATTGGACACGCCGTAGACACTATATGTACGAGGACTAATACATTTTATTGAACATTAAGTTAGCTCCGCAAATTGTCATATATGTACCCCTGGAGAAATTGCGAAACGGTTATATCATAGTAATGTTTTGGCCTCAGGAATACGACGCGTAAAAAGAATCGGAAATTACCAATCGGAAAACATCCTATTGTTATATAGGGTAATTTCCGGATTTGTTTACGCGTCGTATACCTTTGGTTTTGACTAATCCATTAAATATGAAGTCTTTCAAAAGATATTATCATATCAAATGCACGCCAACAGTACTTACAAAGAATATATTTGTTACAAATACTGTGAGCTTTAGTTTATGATGCCCCACATGTTTGTATACTCTAGTTAAGAAACATATGTAAACATAACAAAATAATCAGAGAAAGAGCAGGTCCGTTTTGCTATCTTTCTTTTTTTCTATGACAAAATTCCTGCAAATCGGCAAAAATATGTGGTAATATATTAAGAGTACACGCGAATAATAAAGCTTCGTTAAAGCTAGTATAATGCCATGTGTAGAACTGATACACTGATGTAGAAAGGAAGCAGTTATAATATGTATATACTTATCATACAATGAAGACTTTCTCATACTGTTATCGTTTTCTAAAATGTATTTTTCAAGGTTTTAAAAACACTCTGTTTCAACGTGGTGCCTAAATGTTTTAAGAAGTGATTTTAGAAAACTTTAAAAAAAAAATATACCAAATCACACGATTAAAACATTTTGTGTTAGCTGGACAGTATCATTAAACTGCAATATCTCAATGAATTTGAAATCCCTGTACGTTCATGAATAAATGTCAAGATGGCGTGCTCAAAAGTATTGTGAGTTTGTTGAGACAAAGCGAAGATTGTCAAATTGTACTTGAAAGAGACAACTATTGTTTGCCTTTATGGTATAACTATAGCCTATAACAAACATTGTACATAGCATAACATAATGGAGTGAGCTAGCATTTAAACAACTAAACTTTAATGTATCTTAGGTATTGAGGTCACGGATTCCTTAACTCATTTGATTACCCAGTTTAAACTTGTCAATGAGCGACAGTTCTAAGTTTGTCACATTTTTTTCGTTTCTTTCATTTTGACAAACGGTGATGATTTATTGAGTGAGACGATTACTGCATTTCCTTTGTTCTAGCAGGAGGGCTTTCAAAATGATTTTATCAGGCATTTTAAACAAACAAACAAACAAACAACCAATTAAATAAACGAGCATGCATGCATGTGTGCTGTAATGCAGACTTCAATATCAGGTAGCTTAAAGGAGGAAAGTAACACACGAATAATGTATGTGTGTCTGTGTTTCACGACATAACAGCTGAAGTAGGAATTCATTTGCTAGTCTCAATTTATATAGAAAGAAATCCGTCAAAACGCTGTGCTTTTCAAATTGTAGTTTGTTTTTTTCAGGTGAATGACATATTTTGTTTATCAATGTGACACACTGTAAGAATTGTCATATTGTAAAACATGGAGTGGAGTCATGGAGTTGAGTTTTCGGGTGGAGTCTTGGAGTGGAGTCATGGAGTGGAGTCTTGGAGTTGAGTTTTCGGGTGGAGTCTTGGAGTGGAGTCATGGAGTGGAGTCTTGGAGTGGGGTCGTGGAGTAGAGTTATGGAGTGGAATTTGGAAGTAGAATGATATATTTGAATGTAAAATTTCATCTCAAATCGTTCGGACAGTTTAGTTTGGGTAAAAATGCAGCCATCTTCATACATTATTTTCATTTGGATTAAACACCGTGGTCACACTGATAGAGCCTGTGTTATGTTAATAAATGAAATTAAACAAAGATTAAATAAGATTAAATCGACTTTTAAATTGAATAATGTATTATAGTTCATTCCACAATATACTTTTAAAAAAGCAAATACAGATTATCTATAGTTTTCTATCAGAAGCACAAATTAACTAAGATGCTGCCAAAGTGTATCTGATAAAAATATTCTTCTGTATAACATTTTGGTCATACTATATACATTCTGTAATTCATGTAAATGGCATTTTACTATCAATCTAGCCCATGAAATCATAATGAAAACTATCAATTTTAAAGCAGTTAATACTTGTAATTTTATCACTTTATCGACTAAAGTGTCCGATTCATTATTGTCCACAATTTATTGACAAGCTCAAATTTAGAAATAATTGGATAACCAACAGACATTTTAATAAACAAATTTGTAAATTTTGAAAAAATATCACATTCTTTCACATTCTCTGCCCTCGACAGTCTTTATCAAATAGGCTTCTCCATGTAAATTATTTGACAATTACCACAATTGTGAGTGAAGTCCCCAAAGCGAGCCTCCGTCAATTACATTTTGTATGAAGTGCAATACGACAAGGGCCGGATAAATTATGTATATCAGAGCCGTGAGAACGCAATATGTGATGTACATACACATATCATTACAGAATCACTGATATATCTCATTTAAAATACTTTTTTATCTTCTTAAGTTATCAGAGATATCTCCGTTAACATGCTTAAAAGTTTTGCTACCATGAAGGCGTCTGATGAATGATTCAAATCAGTGTTTCAAGTAGCGTGATTGACCATCACGATAAGTATGTCAGAGGATGCAGTAGCACAAAGATACAGAGAAAATGACAATAACAAGGACATTGTTGAGGAGGTTTTAGACTTAAGCGATGCTGAGGACTCTGATTTTTCAGAATTTAGCGATGAGTGGGACTCTAACAATTCAAGTGAGTTACTATAAAATTATAACGTTAGTGCTATAAGACTTAATTAAGTATAACGGATAAGATGTATTTTTTCTTTCAAATTATCGGTACGTATGATTTAATATTACAGAACAATTTCTGTGGCGTATATATGTGTATCAGAATAACAGTTCAGTTCAAATTATTATGTTACTGTCAACAAAATGTTCATACAGAGCTGCTTTCACTTTACGTTTAAATAGTTAAGTCTACACTAGTTACGTCCCTTTGTATAGTGGATCTGCAGGACTTTCGATTATTTTATTATTAATATTTTCTGACGCGGATATGGGGAAAATAAAATAATTAATCAAATCATAGTAAAATATTTCAGACAAGACTGACTATAATTACATACAAGACATTTTGGTTATCATTTCATCCAAAAATCTAATTTATTGTAGCGTGGTTCATGCTGGTTAAATGAAGCGACCCGGTCGGACTGGTCCTGTTTTCTGCGTAGAAAAAACCCCATTAGCCTGTATAGAATTAGATCACGTGGTCCATGGTTCTATGGACTCCTCCGTTTCCATATGAAACATTTGGTGACCTACAGAAAATACAACCGCCTTTTATATTTTTAAAAGTTTCAGGCTGTAAACCTACATTATTAAGACATTCATTTGATTTCCTAGGTGCATATATTACATATGTTTACCATCGCATTGCAATGCCATTATATATCCCAACCGAATTTAGTTGGCATTCATATAGCCTACAAGCGCTTTACCTACAAAAATGTCGGTCACAAACTATATATTATCAGTAATATAGGTTTGAGGCAGGTTATATGGGCTTATATTATTTGTCCGAGTTTTATATTTCACGAGCCGTAGGTTCCGTCAGATATAACACAGCAAATCCTTCTTTATATAAATGAATATGTACTTTCGGATTCAATAACAAACAAGAAAACAAAAATTGTCATAAAAATGTCAAATAAAGGAAATTTATTATTTTATAAAGAAATTTGTTATTCAAAAAGAAAAATATTTGTAAACAAAAAGTCTTGACGACTGTTTAAAAATTACAATATATTAATTTCACTCTTTTTTTATGGCATAACCGTTTCAAAGTTTATGTCCTGCATCATTACGTCATTTGTTTTCAAAGTTTATGGACGTCACAATCAGGAGCTGCATTATGAGGTCATTTTTTGAACGTGAACATTTATAACCCGTGCGAGGCTGGTTATACATACAGACATTTATGACAGGCTGACCACCAATCAAAATATCGACAAATGTATTTGCAGCGTGACAAAGGAAATCAAATGTCTAACTAAACACGAAAATCAGAATATTCTTGTCTACATTTTATAGTCTTTTCTACAACAAGCAAACAAATTCTCTGTTAAGTTATCTCCCATTAGTTGATATTGTGAAGGAGAGATGCTTATTACAAGACTAGAACAATGTTCCATCTGAAGCGAAATTTCGTACCAAGTCGCACCAAAATTGAACTAAATTGGAACGATTTTCATACCAATATCGCTTTCTACTAATTACGCATTAAAAATAAGTGCGAAGTAAGTTTCACGGTAATTTAATGTTTAACAGTTGGAACAAAATTTCGCTTCCAATACAAATAAAGAAACAGTTTTTGTTGCGAATTTGGGCAAAAGTTTACTAGCATAATGGTTTTTATTTTAAAATATACTTACACAAATAATGACTCTTCATATTTGTTTTAAAGCGTAATTTACCAATTCTTCTTTAAAATAGTGCAGAATTAATTTCCCATTTATTTAATTCTTCAAGTTGGTACGAAATTTCACTTCGCAACAATAACGCATCAATGCTTTCACAAATTGATGCGATTTTATTACTTATATGGTAAAATGTTGTTGGCAAAAATGTTTCAATATTTTCATCTAAAGAACTTTTGACGAATAATTTCGCTTTTTATTACCTTACACATGTACAGTTGGTGCCATTGTTGTTCAAATTTCGCACCAGACGCAGTTGGCCGTGTGGTATACTTAAGGTTGTCATGACGATAACTTAATTTGATGATTAGATTGAGATGACATCCATTAAGGCTGTATTGGGCGGTAAATTCAAGTTGATTACAAATGTACTTATTTATTTCTCTAGGATCAATTCCAGAAAATAAATGTAAAAGTCTTATTGAGAGAGCAAGAAAATATTGTAAAAGGTACGTGTATTTATACCACGTTTGCACATATAAAATCACCCTTCGAAACGAATGCTCCTCAGTCTTTAGTGTAACACTAATTATGGGCCGACTGGAGCCGGTCTATTCTATTATTTCGGTTTAGGATTTAACACTGTGTCTACGTTGCTGCAGAGCAGAAAACTGTTTACATCAACAGTAATTTATAAGTTATAACAGTTGTGTAAATAGGCACCATGAAGCAGTACCACAACTACACTATTTTTTTTATATTTTAAAAAGTTAGATGTGAGATTTCATAATAATGTGAATATCACGCAGGCGTATCACGGGCTTTACAACACGTATGTAAGTAGATAAAGCATTGCATTGGGTGTGCATGCACATGCGCACTGTGCATTATATATATATTTATATATGGAACTGTTGAGCGAGTTGTTAGACTGGTTACTGGTTAAATGCCTTACGATTTACTAGAAACTATATTATAATAAACAACTGCTTTTCGGTTCAATTTGACGCTTGTGTAAATAACTTTCTTGTTCAAACTTTCATATAATAACGTCGTTGATGATTGTCCAGATCACTTTTCGAATGTATCGTGAGTGCTACATAAAAGGAACAAGATCATTCATATGACAGAGGTTGTTTTTTGTGTGTTTTGTTTTGTTTTGTTTGTCTTTTTTCTATAGAGAAAGCGTTCTCCACTCAACCACACACAAACGCAAACAACTAAACGTCTGTTTCTACCTAATCATAATCTGTTATGTATTTGTCGTAGGATTTTCAAGAAGAGTAAATCCAAAAAAACAGACTCGGCTGTTGAAAATGATACCAGTTGTAAAGTACAGCCCACTGAAGAAGATGTCAATAAAGTTGATAAAGAAGCTAGAACTGAGAAATGGATTGATCCAACAACGACTTACAACTTCACTCACAAGAAGCGTGGAGTTGCTCTTATTATATCCTTTATGAATTACAATCCTAGTTTAGAAATCGACAACCGACCAAACGCCAAGCAAGAATTGAAAATATTTAGAGAAATATTTGGAGCTTTGCTCTTTGAAATTGAAGAACTTGTTGATAAAACTACCAAAGAGTTAGAAAAGCGAGTCAAAGGTAGATTATATTTACTCATTTCTTAAGTACTGAATTATTTTTCAAGAACATTCTATTCTTTAAATGTTGTTTTATTCTTTTTTCGTTGTACTAGAGCTTTACGTCAACTTTGTATTCTGGGTATACATTCAGATGAGGTCATATTGAACTTTGACCGCCCTGTAAAGTATGGACTGGACCTATTGTTGAAGGCTTAACACGGCACTTGAGATGTATTTTTTATTTCATATTTCATCCAAAAGTGATGTAGGAAGGTTAATACACCTTGAACCGGTTTATAACCACATTTTCCAGCAAAGACCATACACAGTCAGTACATTTTGATAGATAGAAACATTAAAGTCTAGGTAATTTTAAAGATCACTTAAAATTTGAATTTTTAAAGAACCGCAAAAGGCTAGTGTGAGTAATTAGTGATCAGTCCTTATATGGCGCTGTTAGAAATGTAAAAAGACCAGCATTATCCAACGTTTTACTGGTGTGAGAAATCTCTGTCTCACCCTGGGACAGATTGGTTCTTGATATAATTTTTGTCCAGAGTTTTTTGTTTTGAAAGACAGGTTTGATTTCACTACAATAGGTTCTCTGTCTTCGGCTAAATAGAAAGAAAATTATTCGTATACATTTGGTAGCAAATATTGTTTATATATTGGAATTTATTTCTACTTTCATTACGAAGAAATTCGAGACAATCTAGACAGCGATAGCGATTGTTTTGTATGCCTAATAAGTTCACACGGAGAGGAACTTCCAGTTGCAGAGACCGGGTCTGACAAAAGCACATGTCCAGGCGAAAGGCAACACTTCATATACACATATGATGGTAAAATTGAGACGAAAAACATATTAGAGCAGTTCAATGGAGACAATTGCCATCAGCTTGTTGATAAACCAAAAGTGTTTTTCATACAAGTAAGTAACATTCGCTTGTGTTGTGTTTGTCACATTGAAGTGAAGACCAACTACTTTAAGTTTATGTATTGATACATATTATTATTAACTACCTTTAGCTAAAAATTCAGTAATAAACTTTTGGGAAAATATATCTGAACGAAGATCGATGCAAATATAATGTTTAACCATTGATACAAATGTGTTGTTTAATCCAATTTACATGCAACCTATACTTCGATTTGATAAACCATTCTATGATCAACAGGTACAATGCTTTTCGAATAAAAAAACATGCCTCAAATAGATATAATATTTACAAGAGGTAAGAGTCAACAATCTGTGTGAGACACCCTCGTTCCGAATACCAAGTCTAGCTTCGAAGCAGCCGTCATCAATTGACGCTTTAGAGAAAATGAATGTAGAATAGACAAGACCTCGTTAAATCAAAGCTACAAAGCCAAGGAAGGGGAAGGTGTAAAAATCACGATGGTAAAGATGGATAAAACTACACCCCGACAATAATATAAGATTGTCTTACCAACATTTTAAATGCGCGAGCAGTCGCCGTCTTTCTCCGAACACCTGTTTCGAAGAACCCAGTCCTTATTAGCAAAGGTGACTTATACTTTATATGAAATTAAATATTATTGAAGGACAGGTGGACTGACTGAGTGACTTACTTAGAAAGAAAGAGTCAACATATCCAATCAATTACAACAATTTAGAATACAGGTAAGTATGAAACTGTATCCTCTTTAGTCCATAACTCAAAAATAACTGGCAAAACGTTATGAACCGGCAATAAACGACGACGTGCCTCACACATGCAAGGACTCCTTGCGATAGTTTCAGTATGACAAGTGTTTGGAAGCAAAATGCTACCGAGAGACCCGACCACTCAAGTGATAAGAATACAAAAAAGCAATCTGAAACAGGTATATGCCTCCAATAAATATAATATTTATAAGAGGAAAGAACCATCACTCTGTTCGAGACACCCTCGTCCCGAATTCCTGGTCTAGCTTCAAAGCAGCCGTCATTTATGGACGTTTTAGAGAAATTGAATGTAGAATAGACAAGACCTCGTTAAATCAAAAGTACAAAGCCAAAGGAGGGGGAGAGAGGTAAAAATCACGATGGTAATGATGGACAAAAACCACGACCCAACAATAAATGATCCTAACAACAAGGAACTGGCCAACAACAAGGAACATGGGGTGAATCGCATATCTTCGGAACTGTACTGGTATTCAAACGATTGTCATAACGCATGGAATCGTATCATAAAATAGACTTAACGTATCTTCTTGTCTTTTGGTACAGGCATGCAGATCAAAGTTCAAGGCTACCCTTTCTGAAAATGTTGATTCTGGTGTGAACGTTGATTTGAGACACCCGCCACCTAAAACAACCCAGGACCTTTCAACAGGGGATCGTCAAGTGAACACGAATCAAGCTGATTACAAAATGAAACCTCAGTTACAGTCAGTTTTACCTGGTAATTTTAAGAGTATATTGTCTACTGTACATCCTTAACCATGGCATTGGCGATTATTAAATGTCTTCGTTTCCAAACTCTTTTTGCGTAGTTGGTTGTATCATTCGGAGAAAAAACTACGTATCGTTCTTGTTATTCTATGATTAATTCTTACTCGTTGCCAAATGCTTTGGGACAGAACATGCAATGGATAATCATACTATTACTGATGTATCATGTCGTATTCCTTAAATTTCGAAGAATAGCATTTGATGCCGAGGGTTTGTTTGTTTTATTGGGGTTTAGCGTTCCTTTAAATGTATAGGTCATATCGAGATTGTGTCTGCTTGCGACAGTGCGCACTTATGGCGACTTTATTGTGTTGTCTCACTGAAATATCACGCCGCAGACACATTGACATTATACTTCACTCGGTCACATTATGCTGACACCGAGCCGAACAATCCTCCTCCTACCCATTAATGCTGCGTGTTAAGCAGGGAGCGAGAAGAGTGCCTAATTTTAACGTCTTGGGATATGGCGTCACCAGAATTCGAACCCGCGACCGCGGATTCTCTTCACCAGTGTACCGACACGAGGCGAATACTCTAACCACTCGGCCACCGCGATGGTTTGATGCCTAGGGACTTGCGACCAAGGAAAAAACAACAAACATCAAATAGCAAAAAAAAAAAAACACCTCACAAAATACCCGAAGCCAGAATCCAAAAATTTAAATCGGTTAACGGGATCCAAACCTTCCCACTTAACCAGCAGAGGTAGATACCTCAAAATAGATTATGTATCGAGGTTCTTTGCTCTAATGAATTTAATGTGTTATGAAAACAATTGGTACATGTATGGCAAGCCATCGTGGACAAAATTGAGGATTTTCTAATATTAATAATTCATTTATTAATATTAATAATTC
>JAUMGZ010169114.1:0-15216 GCA_032359645.1 Pododesmus macrochisma
CACACAGAGTTTTGGCTTCTTCCTCTTATAAATATCATATTTATCGGAGGCATGATTCAGGTTGCATTTTTTTATATATGTCAATTTTTATAAATAACTGAAGAATATCAAATAGCATTGACGATTTATGTATTAGAATGTACATTCAAGACAATTAGGTAGACATCAAGTCCCCGCGATACAAGCCTTTAATACATTAATTTATAGTTTCCATCTGAGGGAAGTAAATTATTGACTATTCTTCATACCTTCATTTTGTTGCAGTCTTTTACTCAAATCAAGCATTTTCTTTTGACTGGTCTCTGTTAAATAACAAAACTCAAACAAAATTATTATTGACGATCTTAAGCTTTCTGGATAACTATTATTATATTATGACCCATTATATTTGAACATATATTTAATCATCAGTTGAATACAAAATTAAAAAATAAACAGGATGAGTGGAATCAACTGAAAGATAAACATTGAAAACCAAACAATAGCCGCATCAAATATTTCAGCACTCAATATATAGACGTAACAACATCCCACAATATTAGTTGTCCATATAGAAGGCAATTAACAACAAACGCTCTGTGTAATAACAACATTCTATATATTCATCTTTTTTGACAATAAAGCGTATAACCTGCATGTTAGAAGTTGAGATAAGCTTACAGAGATATCTACACAGATGATAAAGGTAATTTGGAACGAAAGTTTGAAAATGTTTTCATATAATAATTATTTACATGTATAATACATATTTAGTCTCTGTTTTAAGTAGTAAACATTTCCTTAATCTAACCATAACATGTAATTAGTGTCTTCAATGTGAGTAGCTTTCAGGTTTCTGGGACACAAAATTGTTTTGTAAAAAGACAGGTTATTGTAGTTGACAGAGTTTAAACTAATCATAAATCATACCTTCCGTCTGTGTTAGTACGTTCAGGTCACATTGACATGTCCGCGTTATCTCTAAAAATTTAAATAAATTAGAAACATACACAATATTGACTATATATTTGGATTCTTTGAATCTACGAGAAAACAATTAATAATTCTTTAAGAAATGTATTGTAATTAGTCACATGACTAACAAATAAAACACATCTTGAATTAATCATTAAGTGCGGTTATGGATTAGAGTAATTGAATAACTATGTTACGTAAGTTATTTGAAAAAATCTGAATGTATTAGTAAAATGCAAAATAACATAAGAACAACAATTTGTCTATAGCAATAAAGCATAAAAACACACACATGCATCTAAATACAATTGGAAATATTAGCAATATGACAAAATATATTAGATATACAAATTAGAATTTCGTTTTGAATTTATCAGTACTAAATACCTTACTTCATACCTTCGTTTTGTTGCAATCTGATGTTCGTGTCATTTATTTTCTTTTGAGTGGTCGCTATAAATAAATTAGAATGAAACATTCGTTTCAGTTGATCAATGTACATTCCTATGAAAGATAAAATTCGCTCGCTTTGCTTAATGTGCATACAGTGTTGGTAACCGGGAATATTTTAAAACATACGTATACAGTATTAATTATACTAATAATAATAAACATTTTACAGTTAAATAATAGATAAATTAGAAATGTGTGAACACTATTTAATATTGTTGTTATCAATTATTTAATCCGAGGTCATGAAGCTCTTCGTGTTGTTGAAATCATCGTATTTAAGAATATACTAAGTCTTATGCATTTTGTAATACTTAGGGTTATTTATAACAAACTGTGAATGATGATTTTCTGTGAAATACAATACACTATTTTATCATTAAAAAAACATGAAAACAAAATATGTATATTGTATGTTGAAGAGTCCAACAAGGGCATCGGGACAGAAAACTGTGCAAACGTTTATTCAACTTTTAATTTACCATATCAATAATTTAGAGGAGCATTCAGAATAGGAATTCTTCAATGTCATTATAGAAAGAAGAAAAAGTTAAAATTTTCTGTTCAATTTTATACATACCTTCCGACTGTTGTAAAACGTTAATGTCGTCTTCACATGATCGAGTTGTCTCTATAGTTTAAAAAGAATACTTTTTAAGAATATGGAAATGTGTATAAAACAATGCAAGAAAAATTATCATGGTTAGAACAGGTAAAGAACAATTTGATATGTCTTTCATTTGTCTAATTGTTTTCACTTTGTTTAGGGCAAAATAACAATGCGCAATATAAGTAATTATAATACCAACATTAACTAGAAACGATATTCTAGAAACGTTAACAGCAATATGTGCTGGGAAATTTTAGTAATTGGAGCCCAATTTATAAGAAAGCAAACATAACCAACAGATTATGATTTCATGAACAGGATTTGTTTAACCCCGTTTGACGAAAACATCATTAAATTTATACAAAGAACTGTTTATCAATAAGGCAATAATTGCAGAAAATGCGGCAATATAATAGAGAAGCGAATTATGAAAGAGAACCTCTTGTAAAATATGATCAAAAAAACCTCTCCTAGAATTGGAAGCGAAAAAAGGAGTTGATAACACTTTGCTCCTGCTGATTTTGGCAATAAAGTAGTAGTTGATCATTTGTGTATATTCATTTTACTAACAATTATTATGAATTTTGATATTGCAATTTCAAAAACATCAAACATCTAAATATAACAATAGTAGGTTAAATATCAAACCTTCCGTGTGCTGTAATCTTGAGTTAATGTCTCTCAATGTTTGTTGAACTGACTCTAAAAAAACACATAATTAATATTAAATTCCTCAATTCAAATTATCAATTCATTTTAAGAAAAGAATAAATACTTCCTTATACATTTAACGCAGAAACACATATATTTGTTGTTGGTATGAGTATTTATTAAATCTTAATTTAGAGTTTGTATGTTTCTTTTTTGTTAAGAATATTTTACAGTTTCGCCTATCGTTGAGAACAATGAATTACATACAACCATGTTATATTGACTTTATGTTTGTGATATGTGTTTGTTGCAGTTGTATCAAAATATGTAGGCTTGTTTATTTTAATTTTAAGCATTTTCAGAAGAATAAAATACTTTAAATAAAGAGACCACTCATACTAACATAAGATAAACAGTAACTATAGCAATATAGTAGCGTTCATACCTTTTTCTCTTTGTAAAAGGTCGATATCACTTTGATTTTTTCGTGTCTTCTCTGTAAACATATTGAATAACCAATATCAATATTTCAGCTCAGTACTGATCGTATTTTTGTAGTTATCTTTCTTCAATAATGATCTTTAACCTCAATATCAGACGTATGACGTCACTGCTGATATGTATACTATTATGTGTCTGCTTATATGAGCACGCATACTTATTGGCAGTTCAATTTTAATTGTACTTAATTTACTCATCCAATTACATACAACAGCCAGTTTAAATGAAATAAACTAACATTATAATCTCAGTTCTAACACGTATACCTGAAAGCAAGCAAATTATATTTGTCATTAGATGTACTAGTTTGCTCTGTCTGTCTGTCTGTCTGTCTGTCTGTCTGTCTGTCTGTCTGTCCGTTCGTCTGTCTGTCGATATAGTAGTTTGCTTTGTGTGGCCGTCTTCTGGCTGGGATATTATGGCGTAATCAATGTCTCAATGTTAACTTGAATTTTGATTAATTATTCATAATGTATTATTATTGTAAAATAATGTTTACTGATTATTGTACAATGGGTATGTCGTCAGGACAATTTAGATTGTATACCACTTAGTTTAGTTCTAATTGATTACAAAAAAACGTTTGTTCTCATTCTTTTGGGGTTTCATATTCGCGTTGAGGTGGATTTGAAACAATTGCAAAGATTAAAGCAAAAACCTTAAGATAATATATTTTTTGAACAGTCCATCATCATCATGTCGATATGTTGATTCATGTTTTGTAAATGCGTATGGTTTAAAAGTTTCAATCAATGTTCGCCTGCAATACCAAAGTTCGTTTTAAAGAAGAGGATCTGGGTTGGAGTCATTGTTAAGTGCAATCAACTTTTTATGTTCTTAGTAAGTAGCAATACGAACAGGCAATCTGAAACATGCCTCGAATAAATTTAATATCTACAAGAGGAAAGAGCCAATACTCTGTGTGAAACAATCTCGACCGAACTCCAGATCTAGCTCCGAAAAAAACTCTCCCCAACAATAATATGAATACGAAAGGATAGACACTAATCAAAAACTGCAAGCACTCACAAACTTAAGGAAAACGGAAGGTGTTCAAAGAAAATATTTAAACATCCAAAACTTCTATAAAAAAAAACATTATGAATGGAATCAACTGAACATGAAACATTAATAAACGAACAATTCCCGCATCAAACAATTCAGCACCAAAATAAAAGGGAATACATTGACGTCACAACAATCTTCGAGACTAATTAGGACGGTCAACTAGCATGAAACAAGGCGGTGTTGTTAACCCGATTAATGAGGCACCAACCTGTCCACTTTCCGCATGAGACAAGAAGTTTTAAGTAGAAACATGCATTTATTAATTAGCACTGTCAATCACTCAACAGCCAAACGCCTAAATTAATGGTTCATAGAATAAATTCTGAACTAGTAAAACATATTTAGATAATTACAAAACGCAATTGGAAACACGACGAGCGGTGGTAGCCAAGCAGCATAAAGCCGGAAAAAATGGCTAATACATGTTAGATTCGTAGATTCCACATATAGTTCAGTATATGAATAGTGATATTGATGAACAATCAATGCCCTTGCATAGGTACATTAGCAGCAACTGAGCCAACTTACACTGCTAGGTATATATATATATAGAAAAAATGTGTATCACTATAAGAAAAGCATAGCTACGTTTAAAAAAAAATGCTTACAATTTTATTGGCAGCTGAATATATTTCAGACCGTTTTTAATCCTCCTAAGTTTGTTAACAGGAAATAAAAATAAAAAGAGGGTTCAGAAATGTCTGTAGTAACATATGGCCAGCTATCTTCATTAAAACTTGCTAAATGTTTAACGTAATTTATGATATCGATTACCCTGTGGCAAAAATCTTGGTGGTAAGGTCAACTTAAAGAAAATGAAAGTCGTTGACATCTGAACAAGCTTGGTCATAACGAATTGAGTGAGGAATATACATGCAATATGATGAAAGTCGGGGAATATCTCTCAAGTCACGGGTAATTTATAATTAGAAAATAATTTCTGTTGTCGTTGATTATAATATGAGCTGTTCCTGTACTAATATCAATGTCTCAGTACAATTTAGGTGTCCGTGAAGGAATGGGTTTTTTTCATTCTACGAATGCGTCACCCAATCAATTTGTCTGTGTCATTTTGGTACATGGTAACATTTACCGATGTTAAGTGTTTGTTATACTGGGGTCAATTAACTACCTACAAGCATCCTTCATGCTTCCTAGGACATTTAAAGTTCGTTGAGTTAAAGAAAATAGCTCACCTTCCATTTGTTGCAATGCATTTTTCATGTCGTCGTGTGCTTTCTTTGTTTCTTCTTTTGAAAAAGAAAAAGGAAATATTATGCCTGATATTTTACATATAAATTACATAAGAAGTCAAAGTTTTATTGATACTTTTTAAATGCCCGTCCTAGTTCGCTTGTTCAATTTGGTTGTCAGTTTTGCAGAAGCTATTGCTTGCTTGTCGATAGCTTTTTTTTGTCTATTTGATCATATATTTTTTTTCATATTGTTTGAAATTATAATGTTAGAATATAAGAAAGATTGGAAATTTAGTACCTTTATTTCTTGTGCTTCGGGTGAACCAATGTACAAGCTACTAGAATTAAATTACCTTTAGGTCATACCAAATTAATTTATCATTCTATCGATCCCGCTGCATCTTTTATATATTTGGAATGTTTGGTGGATAATGTTACCATACAACGGAATGATACCGGAGGCATCACGGCGGATGGCACACGTGTAGCAGGAAACGCTTACCATATCGCGAGCACCTGGTTTCGCTTCTAGTTTTTAAATAGAAGTTCGCGATGGTTCCATTTTTAGTTAATAAATGTATATTTGGTTAATTTTTCTGTGTGCGTCCAACGTTTTCTTACTGTTTGCCAATGTTCATAGAATATCGTCTTGGTTTTTCGATATACTATTCAGTTACGTATACTCACCATCTACCAATGTGAGTTTATCAGTAATATGTCTATATTTCTTGTGTGAAGATTCTGCATAAAATAAGGTACAATAAATATCAATTGATTTACATACAGGTAAAGTCAGATTTGCATGTGGAAAAGAATTGTATAAAACTCAGTGAGTGTTTATATTGATTTCTATCTGGACCTACACAATAACACTGTCCACCTTTCAACTATGTAACATCCTGCGTCAATTTGCTACGTTTTATAATTCTTCTCATCAAATATTTATTATTTCTACTTAACTTTGCATCCATCATCCTTATGAAAGGAAGGTTGATGTTGTATATTTTCATATCCGGTACACTTCATTTAACTGAATCTCTTAACATAGTTCTAAGTTATTCTTCAAGATAAATTGTTAAAAACATAATTATACAACAAGAAAAGAAAAATTAATTTTGTTTTAACATAATTTTTGTGATGTCTTGGAGAACTAATTTAGTTTGTAGCTTACCGCTTATAGACATGAACGCCATCCACAACGTTTCGTAAATGCTCTGAGTATCTTCTGTTAAAATATTATAATTATCAACAAACGTTTTTTCTTTAAATATTATTATACAAATTTACAGTATAAACCTGGGGCCATCATTATCGAAACATATTTATTTTGAGGGTCTGATTTCAGAATTTAGTGCTTTCAGTAACAAAACTTAAACGTTTACACTTCTTGTTTGCAGAGATGGCATGTCACATGTTTTATGATGTCATAAAACGATACAACGCATATGTCTCTTTGTGTTTGGTTTTGTTTCTACTTTACTTATATATTTAACACTATTTCATTTACATAAAATACACTTTTATTTTAGTTTTCTTTTTTCTTGTCAAAACTTTTACTGACCTATTAAAAGTTCATTAATATTTGACAAATTTTAAATTTTACTTTCAAGAAAAGCAATTTGACAACACAATCACCCTTTGAACCTTTATTTACATTCAGGATAAAAAGGAACATTTCTAATTAAAATCAAGATACGCTTTAACCACTTACCGTCAAATTCCATCATCCTTGACACAAGATTTTTGTATCGATTCTGACTTGTTTCTATTTCAGAAGAAAAGATTTGGATCTCAGAATAACTTTGGTACAGTTACAATTTACATAAACATTTTAATTCAGTTTTTGTAGTGAACAAAGTATGTTACTGTGAAGATATAAACAGTATGTTTATTGGTGGCCTGTTTCATTTTGCAATTTTGTATAGCGTATACGTAAAAGGGAATACTTGTTAAAACAAAATCGTTTTGTCCTCTTAAACTATTGAGAAGGTTTATACATTGGTTTGCTTCTTTTATTGCTTGTTTATATAAACAATTTTAAAAGTGTTCGAAAAATGTTTTGTTCAAAATGCTGACAAATTGTCACGAACTAGTTATGTGCCGTAGAGAATGAAGTTTGATAGTTACATACTTGTATTCTAAATTAGTGTCCTTGTCTGATTATAGTTTTGGCTCTTTTTTATTTTAAGTAAGTCAGACTAATCGTCTGTCTGTTATTTATAATTCAAAGTCATTAATATCATTACGCCATTTTACGTCAACTCTCCGTATGAGGACTTGATTGTCCGAAACAGCTGTCCAGAGAAAACCACTTAAAATTCGATATTGAGTGTGCTTTCACTAATATTGTTGTCAAGAAATTGTTGGGGTGTAGTTTGTAGTTTAGAATTCTTACCCACCCCTCTCTTCTTTGACTTCCTAGTTTATGTTTATCTGGGAAAGTTTTCTATTCTAAATTGTTTTTCTCCTTTAAGTCCGTTAATAATGATTGAACAATAGTTTGGCTTTTGTTTATGAGCGAGGTCCTCTCACTCTTTTGGTTGTTTTATTGTGAAATAAGTTTCATTTTTACTATTGAAAGAGTTGCCATATACCGGAATGACACGAAAGTATATCAACGGATGGGACAAATGTAGTAGAAAACACTTACTCAATCGTGAGCAATTGGTTTTGCTTCTATATTTAAAAAAAAACAATTTGTAATGTTTCTTTTTTAATTCATAATTCTATTTCTGTTTTCTTTTTTCAGTTTACGTCCAACGTTTTCCTTGTGTTGCCCATGTCCATGGTCTTACGGCTTTAGAATATCGTCTCGGTTTTTTCGTTTTTATTACTTTGAATGTTTGTTCTGGTGGTGCCTGTTTCATGAAGCTATTGTTTGTTTATGTAGCAGGGTCATTTAGTACCAAACTTGATTTGCGGGGATATTATTTTCAAACAATTAATAAAATGAATTAGTTACATGAGTCGAGCCCAAGCGCTGATATCCTGTATACCGCGTAAACAAAACACGGTGTAAGGACAGATACGTTCACTTGGAATCGTACGATATCAATTAATCCATTGATTGATGTTTTCAATCGATTTATTGTTTTCTGTAAGTGATAATTTCTAACTGTGTAATACCGGCAATTATCAGCGTTTCAATAAATATTGCACATCTGAAACAACATGATTAATTTCCAGGGTTTAATACCAAAATAAAAAAGTTTTTTTTTTAAAGTGTTCTTATCAATACGTCAATAATAGATCGTCCAAAACAAAACAAAATAATCAAAAGATAATAAGAAGTAAGCTTCAAAACTTTACAACTGTTTACTGCATTATGCACGTTTCGTTTTCATTTCTCATTCCGTAAAATATTAAATTGAAAACTGAATTCTCGGAAGCAAAAACAGATCATCATTCTGAGAAATGTTTAATATAAACACGCTTACGATAACAGATTATTGATCGGTCAAACTCACTAATGTTTATTGTACAAATTAGGAATTAGGTATGTCCATACATATGATCAAGACACAGTTCAAAAAGATACAGTTGTTATGTTAACAATACAAAGAGTCGCTTCAATATTTGTGACCTGCCTATCGGCGTCGGTGATCAATATGCTGAGCAAAATATAAGACCCTAACAATAATTGCTTAGCTTAAATTAACACAACAAGAACACCTTTTATGTTACAAAATTATTGTTTTAATCTTATCGATACAATCTATAGGATATACAATGTAAATGTACTCTAAATTTACCTGATTTTCTGATAATTCGATGCAGGGAAGTCTGACGAAGTTCCCGATTGAAAAGGGTTAAACAATTTAAACACATGTGTAGTCATTTTGATACAATTTCGATGATTTGAACCACACAATATAATCGACACATACGTTTTCGAATATTCCATGCATATTTTACTACGAATAATAAAGAGAAACCTCGGGACCAGACGATGACTTTGATACATCCAGGATGTTCGCATAATCAGCATTTGACACAAACGTTCTTGACTGTATTATAATTTCCCTAAAGTTTGTTTCTTAATTATTTTAAAGTTTTAAGTTTGTCTCTGATTAAATTATAGTTTAATTCAGGTTGTTATTCCTACATTGGACACATTGTTGATTTCGTACTGTTTTAAATGTTAAGTGTTCTTTGTGTTGTGTAATATATGATAGGGACGTAGTGTTGGTCACTTGACTGAAAATTTGCCGCCATACCGAAGTTCATCGAAAGACGATGACATAGACGAGACGCACTCATTTACAAAACTCAATGTAAGTATAACCGTGGATCAAAATTAATCAAAGTGCATGAAAGCCCTACACTTATTACACATATTCTCCTGTCGTGTTATTTATCCATTGTATATTTTTTCCGGAATTATTCGGTTTCAGTTTATTGTACGTGTTCCCGTCCAATGATATTCAAATAAAGCATTATGTACATTGTGTTCATTACGTTGAAGATCATGTGTATTGTTAATAACACGTTTGTGTCAATAAACCACGTGCGTGTATTCCATTGTGTATGACCATCCTGTTAAAACAGACAGGTTATAGCATAACGTATAAACACAATACTGTCTCTGTGTCCTTTTAAACTGATCTTCATTCACGTAAATACGCCTATTTGGTCCTATGCTTTTAAATCAGATCTTACTTATGATTAAACAAAACTGTATTTAGTTTTGGCTCCTTCCTCTTATAAATATCATATTTATTGGAGGCATGATTCAGGTTGCTTTTTTGTATTGTAGTATTAGATCCATTCTCAAATAGTATGTTCCTATTGGATATGTGATTTATTCACGTAAAGTATTGACGCCCTGTTTCACACAGAGGTTTGACAAATTTAATATGTCAGTAAATCGTTATCATGTGTTTAATGTGCCAAATTCATTACTATCTCTCAATAATTCATAGTTGTAATATTTACAAGTGTATGATATAAAAGTATATCGTCAGATACGTTTATAAAGTTGTAATTATTTATGCATATCAAGGGTAAAGCGTAATATAGCGTATATTTTGTATTTTTAATGATAAAACATGTTGTTTACATTGAAATGTATACTATGATCTTTGGATATGTAACATATGATCAAATGATATATACATATAGTTAATTGAAAGATATTGTTTTATTATATTACAGGGTGTGTTTCAATTGTGAATATTGGATTGACACATGCATTATATCAGTGTGGAATGAATAAGAACAAATCCTAAACAGCTTCCAGATGTCCTTTGTGTCACTTATTTCGACACAAACAACCTACATTTGAAATAATCAAAGTAACAGCGTTATTGTTTTAAAACATATGTTGACTTTTATAATGATAGAACTATACGTTGGAACATGATGGGAACATGCATATATTCATCACTACAATAAATTTTATCTGAGATTTAGGACTGTTTACTATAAACATGTGGTTAGTACCTTGACTTGCTGGCCATTGGTGAGGTTTGTCCTGCTCTCTAAACATGTGGTTAGTACCTTGACTTGCTGGCCATTGGTGAGGTGTGTTTTGCTCTCTAAACATGTGGTTAGTACCTTCACTTGATGACCATTGGTGAGTTGTGTCCTGCTCTCTAATACCTCTATCCCGTGACACAGACGGGATGGATGTAACACCAGAGGAAAGTTGTGCCGCGACTTCACTCTCAGTCAAAGATCTTGAGTCATTGGAAGTCTCTTGTTGAACTGTTGATGCGGTCCCGACTTTAGAGGGAGACTGAGGTGTTGGTCCATCGTCAGTAAATGTGTCTTGTACTGCTGATGCGGTCCCGACTTCAGAAGAAGATTGTTGAGTCGTTGACCCAGTGACTGTAGAAGTATGTTGTACTGCTGATGCGGTCCCGACTTCAGAAGAAGATTGTTGAGTCGATGACCCAGTGTCTGTAGAAATGTGTTGTACTGTTGATGCGGTCCCGACTTTGGAAGAAGATTGTTGAGTCGTTGATCCAGTGTCTGTAGAAATATGTTGTACTGTTGATGCGGTCCCGACTTTGGAAGAAGATTGTTGAGTCGTTGGTCCAGTGTCTGTAGAAGTGTGTTGTACTGTTGATGCGGTCCAGACTTCTGAAGGAGATCGTTGAGTCGTTGACCCAGTGTCTGTAGAAGTATGTTGTACTGTTGATGCGGTCAAGACTTCCGAAGAAGATTGTTGAGTCGTTGACCCAGTGTCTGTAGAAGTATCCTGTATAGTAAGAGTCTTTTCTTCATCATTTGTAGAAATTTCTTTCGCCCTTAAAGAGTTCGGTTCTACATCAGGGAGAGGCTGAGTTGTGCCTGCAGAACTTTCTTCCATACTCCACACACCAATCCGTATCTTGACAGATTTACCTAAAAGACTAAATTTTTAGAGAAAATTGAAATTGAAACTAAATAAAAGATTTTATAAAAAAACAACTGTAGGGCAGCAATTAAAGCAAAAACGATGATGCACTTACAAATTGACAATTAAGTGTCGTTACTCTACTTAACTCGTCGCCATATTCGGGTTTTTTAATTCATTTTTATGGAAAAACAAGAAGCGTTGGGACAGTGTAGTGCGTGTTTTTTGAAAAATGAAAAATCAATGCAATTGTCCATGTTCCATTTTATAAATGAAAATGAAAAATAGATAATCAATATAATTTCCTATTTTGCTTTTTTAATTTCGTTTTAGAATGAAAAGTTATATATTGAAATTAAACGTGTAACTTTCACCCATTCGGATTTGCCCAGTTTCATTTTTTATTTTGTGTTAGAAATAAAAATAGAAAAATTGACTGGATATTCCATTTTCTTTTTAAAAAAGGAAGATTTAGAAAAGAAATTGAAAAATGCCACATGGAAAATTGAATTGATTTTGGTGTTGGTGGGGGTTCGCTTTGTGTTTTGCTATTTAAGTTTCACTTCATGAAACTCTTGTTCTACGCACAAGTCCGTGTTGTTTAAAGCATTTCAAACTTAAATAGTAACCACCAGAATAGTATATACACAATCGAAATGTGCACACATAATCGTTTCCATCATTGTATGACGCAGCATGCTGTGCATTGTTTGACACAATTTTAGAATACACAATACTGGGTACGATTACTGCATGATATTGAGGTTGATATCAGTTTAAATTTAGCACAAAACGCATAAACGGCGGCCACTATCGGCTGTAAATAAAAATAGTATAGTGTTACATCATTATCATTACGGAATGCTTCAGATAAATCGGAGAAAGTGACTTGTCCATTTAGCTTACCATGATTAAACATGTCTTCCCTACTTAGCTGTAACTTCCTGCTCTCACTGTGGCCAGTTCTAGTACTATAAATAATCAATTGGTTCATTGAAATTAACCATGTCCCGTTTGGCAGTTTTCTGTGGCCGGGATTTATATAACAAGCATTTATATAGCCTCTAAAGTCCTTGACCTTGCTGACATGTCGTGATAATGAAAGCAGATGACACATGTTGACTATACTCTGATGAATATGTTGGTAATTGACAAGTGTGATATGCTTTAGCGCTGATGTTTGAAGTATTTCTATATTTTGTGGAAAATTTATACTTATTATGCCAGTAAACACATGAAAATAATGCATTATAACTTGTCTCCGATTTGATAACGTTAGAAGAATTCTAACCACAGTGTTGCTGTATGATGTTTACTACTGCGTCAATCGATATAAGCTGTTATACAGGACCGTGGCGTTGTAAAGTAATAAAGTAATACACAAAAGGTGTGTGTAGTATTTAAGGATACTTGAGAGGTGAATTTTTTTCACATTCATGATTTTTACTTTTTAACATAGGTTTGTGTTAATTAATAATTTTTAACATATATTGCTACAACTTTTCTTATAGCTTCAAATACGATTAAAATATTAACATATTTATGTAACTTATTTGAAAATGTAAACATTGCCGTGTACTTATCCATGCCACATTGAGTGATACAAATGGGAGCTAGCCTACAGGCAGGGACAGTTTTATCTCATTAATGCTTGTGTTCAATGGTCATGAGAGCCTAGTATACTCCCTTTGGTCATTGCTGATTAAAGATTGGCCGTGAAATCCTTAATGTTCTGGTCAGACGACTACAGCTCCCAATACATGACACAATGACGGGAATTCTTTTACAGATATGTAGAAGTGGCTTATTAATTATCGCTATAAAATCAAAACCTCTACTCTAAAAAATTACACTAATTGGGACATATTGCAAATCTTAATAAAGTTCCTTTTGAACTTGAAGGCTTAAATGTGGTGTGTCTAATTCGGATTTTATGGCATGATTTCAAAGAAATTTGTCAACATTTACACAAAACTGCGATTTTCTCCCCTTCCATAATGTAAATAAGGTGTCTATTTTCATCCTAGGTTTCTCCTTTATTTTTGGTCAGATCTCATTGACAATTGGCAAGGGTATTCAGAATAGACAGATCTAGACAGGGGTGACTTAAATTATTGATATATAGTTAAGTGATAAAGCAGTTACCTTTAAAATTTCAAAAGGGGTTAATGGTGCTAGAAACATTTGAATTTTTTAAGTAATTAGTTATAGTTTGAAAACGAGGAAGAAAACAGAAAAACTGAGATACCCTTTTCTACATTAACATTAGTCGACTAGAATGATAAATTGAGGCCCCTCTAGGGTTAGCCGTGTAATATAAAATTGGGACCTTCTGGATATGGTCAAAAACGCACTTAGTTAGTTATATTCTTTTAATGTGATGTCTGAGACTTTTCAAACTTACACATTTAGATAGAAAAAAAAGAATGCTTTCTAATGATATATACTTTATTAGGTCTATTGTGAGAAAATGTAATGTAAAGTTTTGAAAAATTAACGTCTCTAGTATCTTTTTTCATATTTTATTGTCCTCAGACAATATGAGGGGTACCGGAGAATAGGAGCCATCGGCTTACCCCTTTACACATATAACTAAATTACTGTACGCACCTTATGGCATTCGTTTTATTGTTCAGCTCTTTCATTTCAAAATATCGTTCTTTCAAAAGCAAAATGCCATCCCATCTTCCATTAACCCATTAACCAGAAATAAATGCTCGTTTTCTAATTCCTATTAAAATATCGGTGTTAATTTAAAATTTCCGGAATTTATTTTAGCGTTGTTTCCCTGACTGTTTCTAAATTTAGTGTTCGTGACAGGATTCGCTAGTTCGACGGTTTCAACGTAGCACAGATAATGATTCTATCTCCTGTTTGGCAATTTGTGAGATAATTATCGACCCTCAATCTTTCTCTGTAGTGGTTTTTTATCTTACATTCTAGATTTTCCAAGGCCGTTATATTTTGCCCATCTCCAGCAGAGAGTGTCACAGTGTTCACCCGCACTCTAACAGTAACACCATTCTCGTATTCTGTTACCCTTTGGTTCTTTGTGTACAGTTTCACATCCTTCTTTCTAACAATCAGACCCTTTGATATAAGCAAACATTTATCGTCTTCATTGTATGTGTTAGCCTCCTCAGACCGTCTCGAGTATTCTTAAATGTTTGCGGTGTTATAATATCCATGGAGAAAATTGAATAGTCGACGGATGTAGGTACTTAACGTTTAACCTTACTTAGGACAAACTTGAACATTAAGTGTGTTGCACTCTAGTGAGTTCAACCGTAAGGCATACACAATTATTGGAAAAAGAAATCATTGCTGTTTCAAGAAAGTAGAAAATTTAAAAACCAAGACGACATTCTTGACGTTATAGGACGATATAAGAAGCTTTTTAATCATCGTCGCCCTAACTTTATGGCTCTGCTCTCATGATATTGTTG
>JAUMGZ010169125.1:0-15214 GCA_032359645.1 Pododesmus macrochisma
CTTACCTGAAGTATTTTATCTCCAGGTTTAAGAGACAATTATAGATCTGACTTACCTGAAGTATTTTATCTCCAGGTTTAAGAGACATGGCTGCGGGTCCGTCTGATTGCACTTTTGTCACAAAGATACCCTGCAATTACATACAAATATCATGTACATGTATAAGCTTACAATAAACTTCTGAAAACTTATACTCTAAATAGTTTTAAACACATGACAATTACGTCCTTATATATATATATAAGGTCCAAGGTTATAATGTTTGATCTACACAGCATGTTTGCATTAAAGATTTATGTCTTATATTCATTCCAAGTTTATATAGATTTGAAATTGTACATAACATTAAATTTTCCTTTTTTTTTTTTTTTTTTTGATTTTTTTAAAATTAATGTTAAATATAATAGTTCTGCATTAACAAGTTTCTGCTTTAATATTTTTGTCAAAATTTATATTTCGGCTAAAATTTAAATGAATACATTAATTTCTCTTTTACATCTATATCAATAAGTTCACTGCTGTTGTTATAGTCTTCTTACATTCTAAAGTATAGGTAAAATGTAGGGAAATATGCAGTTTAATAGGGGTTGTCAATCGAGTCACAGTGTTGGGTTGATCACAGACTGACAACAAAACAATTAAGTTTTATTTTGTACAAAAAAACCACATCTTAGTCATGATGACTTGTTACATAAGTAATTATAAGCTTATTTAAGTGCAACATGATTTGTTTGATATTGTAAATATATGAAAGCTGAATGGTTTATGTTGCATTTTAAGTGACATATGAATTATTTTGATGATGCACATGAATTTCTGTGAAAGTAAAGCTCATAATTAGTCATCTTTGTAGTGTTAAGAGTTTTGGTGATACAAATCACACGTGTTAAAGAAACAATATCAACTCACTGTTAAAGAAACAATATCAACTCACGTAAAGACCTTATGTTCACCTAATGATGCTCTGAGAATGAGTATCAAGTTAAAATCATTTTTGTATGTTCTGTTTGACAAAACTAAAATATTCTATTCATACAAAAATATAATTCAAATATAATTTCATTATTTTCATACTGAAAACTACTGTTCTTAATGACTGAATCATATAACTATATAAATTGTATATAAAAAGGGTCAGATTTTAAAATTCAATCCAATCACCAATATTGTTAAATCTTAACTATGGACCAAACTGGTCATACTGTTGTGCTTTTTGAAAACATAATATTCATCGATTAATATCACATAGGTTCTACAGCTATATTATCACTAACAACATTTTAAACAACAGTATCATTTCTTAAAACAACATTTCCCATTTATAAAGTAAAGATCATTTAACAATTATTTTTATAAACTTGCTTTTTGCAAGACATTCTTTTCAAATATTTAAACAAGATTAAATATGATTATTAGAGTAGTCAAGTTGGAAGGTAAACAAAAGTTTTTATGTTCAGGTACATGTATTTTAGAATGGATACAAGTTGGAAGGTAAACAAAAGTTTTTATGTTCAGGTACATGTATTTTAGTATGAATAAATACAAATATATATATTCAAAAATATTTCACAGCAAAAGGTAATTATGGAAGGTTATGCAAACATGAATCAGAATATTTTAGGTCAACAAACTAAAAATAACATTAACTTTTACAACAAGTCTATGAGGATGTGGTTATTGGATATAAAGTACAAGGCACAGTCAGGCACACAACAAGCATGACCTCTCACCACAAGAAGCATTTCTTGGTTTCCATGCCAACTCAACATATTCATCATCAAGGGAGGTAATATTTGTCAACTAAGGAAAAGTTCAACAAAATGATAAGAATAAGAATAACCATCAAGCTTAAGAAGAACAAAGGAATGATTAGGAGCTTTAGAAACTTCCTGTTATGATATAACAACAGTACAAATGTACTTAAATAAATCACAATAAACAAAGCATTCAGCTGCACTAATGAGCAATCCCATTTAAGTATTAATCTGCATCCATGAATTATCTAAATATGAAGTTAACAGCATATAAAGCTTGAAAAATGGATTTTCTTTATCAGGACGTTTCAAGCACCTGCTTTGCCAAATAAAAATAGCAATTAAAGCACAGTTTATCAATAGCTGCATTATAGATCACTAACAGAAGACAAGTTTGTATGAAGAAAAGCAAGGAAATTAATTAACTAACACCAAACATACAAAAGAAAGAAGAGTTTGTTCCTTTAATGATCTATCAAATTAAAGGATCATTAGTTATTTTATTTAAAGTATTGTTTAGTTTCTTAATTCTCACAATTGCAATGTTTTTATAAAAAAAATTATGTCAAAGGGATATATCATACACATGAAACAAAAGTTATAATTCATGCACCAAACATTTTACATTAAAACAGAAGTATGTTACACACATCACATCAAACTGCATCAACCTAAACCTAAATCATACTAAAAGTACCTCTATATTAATCAGAAGTGTTATCATTCCATTTTGTAGTCATCTGTATCAACTTAGATAAACAGCATGATTAAGAGTATGCTACAAAACACTGGACAGGGCTTGGGTACCACTAACATCTTAACAATCTTCATAATAACTTTGTGGGTTTTTTAATTACAACTAAAGTATTCAGTACTTGTCTGTATATCATGGTCTTGTTTCTGATTATTCACCTTTTAAAGTTTGCAAGTTTAAATGTACCGTAACACTGGCATACTCTACGACATAAAACTACTGATAAATAAGAGTTTCGGACATCGTAATTTGGACTCACTTTATCTCCAGCTCTGAAAGGATTGCCATAGGAACCGATTCCACCTGCTATACTGAAACCTAATCCAGGACTCTTTGTTATTGTCACATGAAACTGCAAAAATACAACAATGTTCTCAATGCTATAGGGTAGGGAACTCTATTAACATAGCCTGTTTGATACCAACAATTAACAAGGCGGTCAATATCTGGATTCATCTAAATCTATAGTGTACAATCCATCAGCCAGATAAATAAAAACAGTTATCGTACAAATTATATCTATTCATTTTAGATTTTACAGAAATGTCTTTATATTTCTTAAATAAATTGTTTTCATTCCACGACAAGGAACAGCACAACTGAAGTACCTTGGTATTTTACCAAAACATTCGGCTGATTAGTCCATATTTATTCTACAACTTCTTACAGATTGCTTTCACACAATCAAAGATGTCAAAAGATTGGATCAACTTGTTGGAAAACAAAAAGGGCTACAATATTTACAAGGTAGGTAAAATGATAATAGAGATGTGTACTGGTCAGAACCCCATCCTACTGACAATGAGAACACTATACGTGTATCAACAACTGTTAATAATGGACACCCATAGAATAGTCCATGTATAATTACTGCTTAAAATGCACTTAAATATTAAAGTAGAAATCAATTGTAAAGGCTTCAAGTTTGTTTTGATCACTTGTTGTTCTAGTATATTGGTAAACTAAATTTACTTTTTGGAATTTCACCATTTCATATACATGTACATACAGTACAAAATTCAACAATCTGAGACACATATTGCCATTACTGTTACTTTTAGTTTTTATGAAAACTTTTAATTTGCATATATTTTCTAACATTTCTTTAGTTTTATGAAATTTTTAATTTGCATAACTTTTCTAAACATTTCTGCTTCTCAACAAATTTAATGAATCAAACATTACATTTCCTTTTTGAATATTCTATGGGAATCCTGATTAATATTAAGCACACAGCAATGACAACTTAGAAATTAAATTGCTTCCAAATATACATTTTATTACGGTAAATACAATTTCAATCCAAAAATCAAACATTGTATATTTAGTTTTCCAATGCACTGAACAATTTGAATGTCTTACAAAAATTATATAGTAAAGTAATGTCACTGAAATATGACATGTGACATCTATTTACTTTAATAGTAAAAGAAACATACCGGTATCTAATTCTAATCCATCATACTGTTACGTAGTGCATGTAAATTTATATGGTAAACATTGTAAATACCCGAATAGCAGTGATAAAATATGAAATGAATTCAAAATACAAAAGAATAGTATGAATGAACATATATACTTCATGCTGGTGACTGTGAGCAGGAGGTTATATATTTTACACTAGCTGGCTATGTGTGTGTGAAGATGAATTGTAGAGTTATCTAAAGCACTCAAGCTAGACCATACTACCATCTACTCTTATAATACTCAAGCTAGACAATACTACCATCCACTCTTATAATACTCAAGCTAGACCATACTACCACCCACTCTTATAATACTCAAGCTAGACCATACTACCACCCACTCTTATAATACCCAAGCTAGACCATACTACCATCCACTCTTATAATACTCAAGCTAGACCATACTACCACCCACTCTTATAATACCCAAGCTAGACAATACTACCATCCACTCTTATACTACTCAAGCTAGACCATACTACCACCCACTCTTATAATACCCAAGCTAGACCATACTACCATCCACTCTTATAGTACTCAAGCTAGACAATACTACCATCCACTCTTATACTACTCAAGCTAGACCATACTACCATCCACTCTTATAATACTCAAGCTAGACCATACTACCATCCACTCTTATAATACTCAAGCTAGACAATACTACCATCCACTCTTATAATACTCAAGCTAGACCATACTACCATCCACTCTTATAATACTCAAGCTAGACCATACTACCATCTACTCTTATAATACTCAAGCTAGACAATACTACCATCCACTCTTATATTATACTCAAGCTAGACCATACTACCATTCACTGTTATAATTTGTATGAGAGTTGTTTTGGAATGATTTAACCAATGGCATAATACAGTCAATATGTAATTCATAACTCACTTTTCCTTCACATATTACTGAATGTCAACATTCAATCATGACAAAAACCAACCCAATTTTACCACATGTGCAGTACTGTCCTGTTTCACACTAACATACGTTATATCTATGAAACAGAGTATTTTATAATACTGCCCTGTTTCACACTAACTTACTTTATATCTACGATACAGAATATTTTATCAATAATATATGCCTGGTATTTATAACTGTAAAAAAAAGTATATTTTCATCTTCAGAGAAAATAAAATATATCAATTTTATTTCAGCAATTCCAATTTTTTAAGAAGACCAAGATAAAAGTAGACATTTGCTATATATCATGTACACATATCTCCCCAAAGATTGGTTTGAATGAATTAGATATTGTATATAAATGAGTGGGACAATTATTCAACATTCCAAGACTTATTCCCATTGTAACAACTAATGTTATTGGTTAATCACTCGGTATAAATGCTACATTAATATATTCTATATTCATGCCAACTACCATAATTACCATCACACAATTCACACTGGTTTAAAAATAAAAGTAAAACTGTTACTATGAACACAACCTACCTGATCCCCCCTCACTGGGTTATGTTTCCTATCACTAGGTGGCGCTAGGTGATGAGAAGATCCTGATGTGTCTTGTGCTGCTGGACCATGCTGCATAGAGTTTGCTGTTCTGACAGGGGTAGAGAAAGGTGTAAATGAATACTGAGACGACAATGGAGGGGGGTTCTTACTGGAATGTACTGATGTGTTATAATCTGTAGATGACAATGGAGGGGGGTTCTTTGTTGAATGTGCAGATGTGTTATAACCTGTAACAAAAGATAACATATATTTTAGTATTATTCATTTATATAGCAATATCTAACTTCTTAGTATCTGATGAGATGTTTGACAAGAATCACCACTAATACACAATCAGCATTTTGTCACTTAAGACCTCATCAAAATATATTGTTATAAATTATTCAAGATTCATGAAAACAAAGCTGCATTTTGTAGTGTTTCCATGTAACTATGAAATTTAAATTAAATTTCATTTATGTAACAATCTGTAAGAATAAATAAAACTGCTACATAGTTCTATATACACTTTTATAAGGTAACATTATGGTGGTTCATCACACTCTAGATTTAAGGCAAGTTTCTGTAAGGTTAAGTATTAAGAATGGGTTACTACAGTCAAACCTGCATGATTACTTGAAGAGTGTTTCTGTAAGCATATTTGAAAATTTAGAGTTACTTCTGAAATCTTACCTGAGTATTTTGAGGGGGCTTCTGCAGTTTTGTCAAACACATTATGCACATATCCACTATCTGTAGAGCTGGACACCTGTGATGTTGGCTCACTGTTGTTTTTAAACATGGCCACATCTTCATACGTTGACATGACAGGAAGATGACTGTCAATGGGTTCATCGAAAGACCCCGAATGTGGGTGGTTATACTTCTGAGGAGTGTCAAATGGTGAGTTTCTCTGGCTGCTGTGTTCACGACTACTGTACCCTGATTCACGTGGTGACTCGCGATGATCATCAAAGCCTCCAGACTGAGGCGTCCTTGACCTATCGGGAGACTGAGACATTGTAGATGGATCACTGCTGTAATTGTATTTTAAATCGTCTTGTTGATGTAGTAAGAACTGTTCATGTGAGTAAGAATCATTCAATGCACCAGATGAAGAAACATTTTTGTGACTTAGGTCAGAATACTTATAGTCCCGGTCATGGTTATACCCACGAGGGCTATTTTGTAAGTTTGCTCCTAATGTGTTTGCTGACCTTTGATTTGATTCACCATAATATGTCACTGATTCTAAATCTGTCCGACTCTCAGATTGCTCTTTGATTGTCATATCTGAAAGTCTTTGATGCATTGCTGGAGAGTTATTTCCTTTTCTATCATAGTTATGGACACCGTATGGTGAGTTCCTATTTGGTGTTTGTGGAAGTTTCTTTTGCCCTGGAGATGACATGTAGGGAGGAGCTGGCTTATATGGTGGAAGAGGCAACGCATTGGACTGAAAGAGAGAATGTTCAACAATAAGAAACAAAAGATTCATTGTGAAGCATTCATAACATAAAACAAGAGAATATCATTTGGTATATAAAATCGACAGGAAGCAGGTACAAATGAACTCTTAATCCTGAAGTGACAATTCTGAAAACTTCTTGCATCAATTTCTCTGAAACAGAGTTTTTTCAACTTAACACATGCATTATTACCAAATCTAAAAGATATAAGTGCTTTATTTAAAACAAGAGGTATACACTTACTGGAGAAGACCTGACCTCAAGATTACTTTTGTACTCCTTACTACTATCACTGCTGTAATAATCCTTTCTAGAATCTGATAACCTATCACTGCCATCATGGCTTCCACTAGCACTGTTCGACCTTGACCTTGAACGGTCACTACTGCCACCTGGTGTGTTACCTAAGGGGAACCCATGCCCAGGTGGATCAGGTGTCGTAGGTGTGCTTTGATCTAGCATCTTGCTGCGGTGAAATTGTCCTGGAGATGGGGGTATATACTGTTTGTCAGTTCGAGGTGAAGGAGAAGGATATCCTCCTCGCTGATTGTTAATGGGGGATGGATTACTATACTTCACATCATTTCCAAGTGCATAATCACGAATCTGACTTTGTTTTTCATACACTTCAGCATTTCGTAATATTTCACGTCTATTATGAGACATTTGAGGAGTAGAGTTCACATTTTGTCTTTGTACATTAGGAGGTGTAGTGTTCTGTTGTCTATGAAGATCGTAAGGAAGACTTCCTGATTTTTGTTGAGGGATGATTTGTTGAATGGGTACGTTCCTGTAAGCAAAGTCTCTGGATTTATCAGTGTACCCATCAACATCACTAGAATACCCATCCTTTTTTCTAGGCCTATTAGGAGTACGACCATCTTTTTCACTTTCATACCCTCTTACTTCATGCCCTCCATATTGTGCCAACATCTGTTGTCGTTGGTAATGAGCATCTGGCTCACTTCTGTAACCTGTATCAGAATCATAGTCTCTCGTCCGTCGTGGTTGTCGACCTACACGATGACCATGAACTTGAGTGTTATGTGATTTTTGATTACGAGGGTTGTTATAAGGGTTCAAAACACCAAAGTTTGAAAAAGAATTTTCTATATCTTTAGGCGACACATAAGAAAATCCCTGCATTGCAGGTTTTCGATCACTACTTTTTGCAGTTACTCCAACTGACTGAGTTGTCCCTGAAATATTAGATGATGGTTCGTGATATGAGATACGGGAAGGTTGTTGTTGCTGCTGTTTACGACCTGTGAATCCACCATCATCTTCATCTTCTATGTCCTTATGACCAGATTTATCTTTCCCTGAAAGACAAGTAAAAATAAAGGAAGACTGTTAGAATAATTCACATTCTCACATTAATAACTTTACAATATTAACCAGTTCGTCATTAATATGAATGGCAAAAAAACTTTTTGTAATTTCTAAGTTTATTTATATCTATGTTTATTTGCTCTTACAAATTTCCACATTGTAAAACAACAAAGTTCCTTACATCAAGTAAAGTAAAGTGTAAAACTGCACCAAGTAAAGATGTTGATAGAATACATCAGCATAAATTACCTTTCCTAGGACTTTCTGGTCTCTTGTCTCCAGGGGACATATCACCACTGCCTCGCCTGGACTTCTTACTGTTGGATCTGGAAGCACCTTGTGACAAGTCAAGTGTTACCATTTCTGGGTTGCTCAGACGATGCTGTTGCATTCGAGCCTTGTCTTTAGCAAGTTTTTCCTGCCAATGATTACAAATAAGTGTTTAAGTAGTGTGTACCTAAAGTTACCCCTTTTGGCCCCGTCCACTTGTCCCCTAAGGGGGGATGGTCAGAGACTTCATTTGCACAATTTTGAACTCCTTCCCCCAAGCATGCTTCCTATCAACTTTTGTTGAAATCTGCCCTACAGCTTCAGAGAAGATGTCATTTAAAAGCATACTGTTAAATGTATCCCTTTTGGCCCCACCCACCTGTCTCCTGGGGGTCAGAGACTTCATTTGTACAATTTTGAATCCCCTTCCCCTAAGGATGCTTCCTGCCAAATTTGGTTGAAAACTGCCCTACAGTTTCAGAGAAGATGTTGTTAAAGGCAAACTGTCAATTTTACCTCTTTTGGCCCCGGCAATATTTTTAAAATTAAATGCATATTTCATTAGAACTGGTACTCAATTTGAACTATTACCAGAAATACATTAAACAGATTCAATGACAAGAATGTACATCCCTAGTGTACTTTGAGTTTTATATCAGATGTATAGATATACTACCTTGTCACATCTGTATAGTCTGTGTGTTTCTTGTAGGGAGGGAGATGAGGGCTTAGTAATCCTTGCTTCTCTCATTCGAACATCAGATGGATCTGCTATGTCCACCATATCAGTGTTTGTACTATTCTGTTACCATGGAAACATAAAATCACTTATTTGACAAAATTTGGGCTATTCAGTTTCCATATAAAACATGGAGTTATATTTTTACTGGTATTTCTATTACAATGACACATTTGGCATTCTCTCAAAGATTTTGGGTCTATGAACTATAAAATAATGAATTTTGTTAAAGCAAATATTTGACAATCACTATCTACTTGTGCAATATTTCCAACACAAAATCTTACTAATTCTATGACACTGTTCTAACGTTAAATCCATGCTTAAGCTATAGTCACCCTTGAAATGGTAAATAAAGTTCAAAGCTTCATGCTATAATCATGTATTAACTGAAAGTTATTCAAAGAATTTTATATTTATGTAAATTCACTATTTTTAGACTGTTTGAGTGACAATGCTAATGACCATACATACTATTAACGAGTAAAACTACTTCCAGAAATAATTTATACCCAGGTAGTCCCAATTATATGAAAATGTTGGCTGATGACATTAAAATGATTACCTGGTATTACAATAAGATTAGTTTACTATGATTCAGAATTGATAACTTCAATAATTACATAATAGTTTCTAAACTGTTACAATCTAGTTTTTACAAATATATTTCCTGTCAATATCTCTAAGTAAACAAAGCGGGCATGACAATGTCTCTGAGTTAGAAGATGAGTTTTTCATGCTAATGTGATACATGCATGATAATATGGTACCATGATTACAAACAATATTACTATGTCACCATGGTTACTATGACAAAACCTTCACCAGTACTGTGTAAATATTTCAATAACATGCAGGTGGAATATTAAATAAAGCATTCCTCTCTACAGCTAAACTGAATAATTTGTAGGTAAAGACAGGGTTCATTTTAACACCATTAGAAAGAAATAAAGTTTTTAATTATCTCCAAATATTCATAGTTCCAAGCAGTAACAGGTAGTGAAGGGTTTTTTATCACCTGATTTTTAAAGATAAGTGTTCTTCAAGGTAATTTATTATTAATTTTTTAAGTGGACAAGATGCATTCCATTGTAATGTATTGTGGGATTAACACACAGTGTGTATCCTGTCAAGGTTATCTCCCCTTGTACTTAAAACTAAAAAGTTCGAAAGATTTTTCACCTATCAAATCAAGCAAATTTATAATAAAAAAAACTTATCCTGCTAGCATTTAAAAAGTGCCTGTATTTGAACCAAACTATTGCTATACTCTGTAGTGAGTACATGATCATGTCCTCTGATGGGCTGCTCTATTACCTCTCTGTCAAACCCTTTATTATCCTCTCCTCCACTCCAATGGCAATCACCATTTCCTATCGCTTTCTGTCGCATGGCCAAGTTTTGAGCATGCCGTATCTTTTCTCTCATCTCTTTGGGATAGGGGGTGGGACACCTGACAAGTTTTCCCTACAAATGATTACACACGTTAGCCACCGATCATGGTTAGAAAAAACGCCTGAGAAATCCTGCTCCGTGCATTAATGCATGATGTTAGTAAATTGATTTGAGAACAAAAAATGAAAGAAATTGGGACCATGCTGTTACCATAGTGATAAGATTATTAATACATAACAAACACTCTAATTCAGTTGCTGGATTAATACAACTTTAAATATAAGTAAGATATTTGACAAATGATTTTAAATTCTTTAAACAATCATTATGTATATCAAGATGCTCACATTTTCAGTGTTAATAATTGAGTTTATGACCAACAAATAAAACAATAAACTGTAAGTATGCCTGATCCATGTATGAACTCTGTTTGATGCCATGCAATAACAGTTGATGTATTCAGTGTAACAAACATGTTTACAATGACACTTGCTTTCAACATATCTATTACAACTTATTACCTAGAAATGTCTATACATAGTATCATTGAGACTTAATAAACCTATGTTACTAGAATACAAGAATCCAATGAAGAGTGCATTGAAAATGATGTCTTAATTTTAGCCTAGTATGAAGGTAGTGCCATTTAAAGTGCAGAGTTATTTATCAATGTGATAAATTATGGTTAATATGTGTAACAGACAAAAGCTTCTGACATAAGCTCTTTGTAAATGCTATACACTCTAAATGTGCAACCGCCAATGTGCATTGATATTGTGAAATTATTTATCTTAACACACAATGGACAATGTCTTAACTAAACCACAACTCTTCATCTTGAGTCTGGTTTGATCTTTAGTTTTACTTAACCTCAACACTTTACCTTGAGACGGGTTTGATCTTTAGATTTATATTAATCTTGTTATATTAAGATAGATTTTTCTTGGAAGAAATATACATCTAGCCTATAGGACATATAATGTATAGTAGAAAGGACTGAATAGAATGTATAAAGGTTCTGCTGCAAGTTGAAGATGAGGGATACTGATAAAAAGGGGGATAACTCCAAAATATCTTACATCCACATCAAAATCTTCTACAAAGTCAAAATGTATCTGTTGCCTCTTTGCTCTCTCCTCGTCCCACATAGAGGCGTGGAAACTATCATTATCCCCACCAATGTTAGGGTCATCTGTAATGCAGAATAATAAATTAGTGATTCAATCCGAGTTCTAATATAAAGTCTTTGGATGCTTTCAAGGTCATTAACAATCCCTTTAATTCTTGAAATGAGGAAACATCATTATAAAAATGTGGGGGAAAATAAATACATAACTTTAGCTTTTCCCTACAAGACAATGCTGGTTATCTAACTTGCTTGTTAATGAAATAATAAATGTAACTATATTTTAATATGACTGTGGACTGCCTACTGATGTTTGTAGTGTGAAATACAGAGAAAACATTTACTTGAATCTTCTTATTGATGTTAAAAGTTTGATTTACAGAAAGTTTGATAAGAATCTTCTAATTGATGTCAACAGGTTGATGAGGTACAACTTACTTGAATCCTCTAATGGACACTGTGGTAAGAGATAACATGTGATTATCTTCCGTCCAGTTTCAGGGTCATGGTCAGACTGGAACTGGACAATGGGTCTTGTCTGAAACGAATAAAGAGCTTTGTATACATGATGCACACCACCTAAATCCATGATGTTTGTTTGTATATTTTCTTGGCAACAAATTACAAGCTGTCAATGACTGAATTTACTGCATTCATTTATAGACTTAACTTTAGTATAGGACAGCATGCTATTGTCATGGTATCTATGTCTGAATACTACACAGCTAAAGAAAAACATTCAAGAATTGTAAGTTAATAGACTTAACACTGGTTAACATATTGCTAAGTTTACATCCAATTCTTGTAAACAAGGAAATAAATCAATTGTGTAAGTTTTGGTTAATGATTCTAATGAGTACCTTACAGTAAGCACTTTAAGAAAGGATAAACTAGAGCTGTCGCCAGGATGGCTGACTAATACCCCTCGCTTCCATCAAATTATTTGTTTCATTACATCAACTTGGATTGAATGTCGTTTTATTAGGTTAGGTAATTGATTGAACAGTGTAGACCATTGAAGGGTGCAAGAGGAATTGTATTTAAAAGATTCATAACATGTAAATGTACAAGTCTAATTAAGTCTCATGATCTCCCCTTCAAAACGTCTGAACAAACATATTTCTCTTCATGCACATGTTCATAATTTTATGGTGAACTATCACAGTAATAAGTTTTATTGAAATCCATTTAACTCTGTAGGAGGAGTTGCGATTACGAGATTCATGACTTGTAAATGTTAAAGTCTAAATTATCTCCCCTTGAAATTATCGGAAAGCAAATATTTTTCTTCCTGCATCTTCATTTGGTGTACTATCATTGTGTGAAGTTTTATTGAAATCCATTGAACGGTGTAAGAGGAGTTGCACTTACAAGATTCATGAACAGACAGACGAACAGACAGACAGACAGACAGACAGATGGACAGACAGGGTTATTCATTTGCGGGGGGTATAACAAATATACAATTCTTATGACTAATCCCTCACTTGCTATACAAGAAAACAACAAACCTGGTTCTCTGACAGCCATAATGCCTGCAGCTCCTTGAGTTTTGTGATAGAAAATGGAAGATACTTTAATTGGTTGTCACTCAAGTTGAGGACTCTTAGACGGGGTATACGTCCCACCTCATCAGGGATATACTCTAAACGATTACTCCGTAAAGACAGAACCGTGATACCATTACAACTACCCAGCTACAAATTAAAACATAAATTAAATAGCTAAACATGTTGAAAATAATTATTTGCTCTTGTCAGACGGCTGAGGATACAAATCAAATATATGACAAAAGTTATTATTATATGACTGTCGGTACGGCTTGATCCTGATTGGACAAAAGACATCACATGCTGAGTAGGCTTGGGCGGTCAATATCACTTTCATGACATCATTCATCTGTTCGCATATTCGTTTTTACCAAATGAATTGTATTTTTACAATAGAACAGATATATTTTGCTCCTTTTATAGATGAAATTGATTAGTCATATAATAAAACAATTATGGACTTTTGTTTAGGTGATTATGGCACTTTATGAACCTGATAAATTCTGATACATGTATTGACCTCAGCTTCGCGTTGATCAATATCACATTTATCGTGTCCATAAATCCCATATTCACCTCATCAAAATTCTATAATTGTGTAATGTACACCATTAATGGTAATGCCACACAATTGTTGTCATTGGTGATTATTGTTTAATATTTATAATTATATCAGTAGTCATGTTTGCGTTTATGAAGTAAATTTCAGAAATTTTCTTGTCTTGGTATAACTGAATACAGGTAATTTATCATCAGATCAGTGAATGTGTATAATGCTATTCATTCTTTTGTAGATGCTTCCTGTTCTTAAGAGAATATTGTATAAACTAAAATTACACAGTAATCAATATGTTCACTTTAAATAAAAGTATGAAAATCTTGAAAATTTAGTTTACATGTGTAGTGCAAGAAGTCATCCCCTATCAACAGTCACATATCAAACATATGTAAGGATTGTCTCCCTTCTTCCATACCAAGGCAAGGTATTCAAAATTGAATTTTTTGCTTATTCAATAAATGCTTGTACCATAATAAAGTTTGTTTCCCCATATAAAACAGAACAGAGTTATCTTTACTCCTTTTGAATCATCAAGTTTATTTTTACCTCTTCTGGTATAAATGACAGCTGATTCTCATCAGCGTATAATGTCCTTAAGTTCCGGAGAAGTCCCAAGGATGCGGGCAAGTCCTCCAGGTCATTACGACTGACATTTAACTCCGATAGAGCTGTTAATCTAAAGCAAAAATATATGAATGAGAAAACATTTGTCTATTTTGTCATGAAAACTAACATATTTAAATAAAATTTACTTATTTCATACCCATAATTTCCAAGAAAATTTTTTCAGTGGTTGTAAATTTATTTTTTGTAAAATATGTCTACAACTTTTCAGTCCTTACATTTTGGACATATCTGTATTTATGTTACTATGGATACTCACCCTCCTATTGTGTCAGGTAAAGCTGTCAGCTGATTGCCATCCACCTTTAGTGTGGTGATATTGTCAAGTTTACCTACAACACATAACACATAAAGCTTGTAATACCAGAGAATTGAACATAACTTAGGTTTTAATTAAACCTGGAAGAAATATATAATTACTGTTCACATACTTCACTAATTTGCCCCACACACAATGATAAAGTAAATGCAAAGCAATAGTACTATAAATTTATCTATATTCTTGATACACAGAGAAGTTATGTCGAAATGCAAATGTCCTACTGATTTTAAAATGTAAAGTAATATATGGTACATTGGAAATACATAGAGTTGTTTTCTTGAATATCAAATTTATTTCACGAGTGAAATAGTTATGATATTCAAGAAAACAACATTGAATTTTCTGTTTATTACATTTTCCCTATTTTTACCATTTTAAATTTATTGC
>JAUMGZ010169136.1:0-15212 GCA_032359645.1 Pododesmus macrochisma
ACATTTTATAATTTAAAATGTCGTTATTTCGCGGCGAAATAACGAAATAACGAAATGGCACAAATCAGCCACCATAGCTCCTCGACGATACACTCCAATACAGGATCTAGCAACACCCCGTTTGAGGTCACCTCAGCATGACCTTTGCTCTTAGCCAATCAGCGCATCGCCTTTTTAATCGTCGGTGCAAGCGTTTATAGAAAGTGCACCGACAGAACTTTTACAACATCATTTTGAACAGTAAACGTTGTGTTTATTACACTTCTGTATTTTGTTCCTTATTTCAATGATTAGAACATGCTTACCTGGACCATCAAATGCACTTCCATCGCGGTGATCTCCCGCCACAAAATCAATTTCTATATCTGCACGTTCACCCCCGCTAGCTTCACGGAAGGTTAACGTGGACACATCTGACCAAGCTTGAATTCCTCGTGCGATCTCAGATCTATGGTTGATTAATAATAAATATTAAATAAAAAAGTGACACCCAAACGACGTTATCAAAATAATCAAATTATCCAAAGCTAAATAACCGTGAAAATAATAATTGATACTTTAATCATATACATTTACTTTTGTCATCCTTCAAAGAAAAATGTCGCATTATGATTGGTTAACTTGCCAGACTACATACATTCATGTTCGTTATCTTGACGGGGTAAATAAAAGCTCGCGATATTTTGCGCGGTAGGGGAGGTAATTTCCATTACCAAGCTATACCGGAACTTTAATTTTAATCTTAAAATGAAATACTCAAGTTTAACAGAAATGCAATTTGTTTTTGCACAATTTTAATTTTAAATATGATATTTGTTTTCCTTGACCTCATGATTGAAACTGAATGTGGTTGTTGTAATAACTATCTTTAAAGTTATCATGACCTTCAAAGTTACCATGTCTGAAAGCTGTTCAAATAACTACCTTTAAAGGTATCACGACCTTCAAAGTTACCATGGCTGAAAGCTGTTCAAATAACTATCTTTAAAGGTATCACGACCTTCAAAGTTACCATGTCTGAAAGCTGTTCAAATAACTCTCTTTCAAAATTATCATGACTTTCAAAGTTGCCATGGCTAAAAGTTGTTGATATAACTATCTTTCAAACTAATCGTGCCTTTGCAGTATGACAAATGCGTTAAACGGGTCTTTGGCAGGGTACACGGTCCCATGTCCCAGCCAAATACCTATTGAATAACTAATAATACAGATGTGTATATAAACATGGAAATCTTAATTAAGTTTAACTACAAACATTGAAAATAAAAATACTGGCATTTTTTTTATTTTTCTACTTAGCTTCCTTGAACGTGTCACAAACGCATTAAATACATGTATCTTATGAACAGAATGAAAACTCATGTGCAGCGAATTGATTGATAAAAGTAACTATTATCAGTTATTTGAGAAATTCTTTTAAAAGTTATAACCTTCTGGATATATAATTTGCTTAGCATATAATTTAGACTAATTCACATATGAAACGATTTCAGAGATTGTTCAATAATTTTCAGGTTACCTTACTTGGCCAGGATTCAAATTCTGTGGCATGCCATTCCCAAGAATCCTCCATGTAAGGCGTCGACGTCGCCATCCACGGACTAAGAAGATAAAACATATTTTAGATAGATCAAAGAGCCTAGATACCAACTCGGCTACTACATTTAAAAGTCTCCTATAAACAACGATAAATGAGGTACTCACAACTAAATATATACATCACACATACATAAATACTAAAACATATACACATAGAAAATCAAAACACAAATTAAAATTCAACAAAGTATAAGTAAACCCGAATGTTTAAGAAAAGTTTGATCTTATAATGCATTTATATTGTTGCAAAATATAAAAATACCAGCCATAAATTGTGTATTGCCTTTGGTGATCTTCTGTAAGGCGTTATCTGCCAACTAGAAGATAACATTGTACCCAAACTGTCACATATATCACAGAGAAAACAAACAAGTTTACCATCTCGGAGTTCCAAGATTTATGCTAGATTATACAACACAAGAAGTAATAGGTCCAACGGAACAAAAGTGATAAATCAACAACCGTGAGCCACACAAAAAACAACCAGCAACAGAATATAGCTACTGCAACAATTGTTAACAGTACACACTTATATATAACAGTTTGACAGTTTGACAGTTTATTTGAAATTGCATAAAGTACATACTACAACTTATAGCAATACATGAAATGATGTAATAATTGGTGATTGACAATTGCATTTACGGAAGAGACAGTACTTTCCATTTAATAATAGAATAAATCATCCAACTAAAGAACAAGTGGTGTTGTAAAACCGCTTAATGAGAATCTCGACCTTTCAACTTTCCAGGTGAGACCTCTTGCACTTTTACATTCACCTTCTAATTAAATAAATGCACTTCACACCTCTTCCAAACCTCTCAACAATTAATTGGATTAACGATCAATACTAAATTAAATCAATAAACATGTTTACAAAATTCAAAAGAAAAAAGTTAAACGTAGCCGAGTATTACAAATCTATGATCAATATATGATTAGTATGCATAGTTGTAGCATACAAACGTAACCAATACTGAAAATCATTCAATGAATTTACTGAAGAAGAAAGGCAAAATCAAAATGCATAATATATTTCACAAAACTTCATCTAGAATATTCAATTACAATGTACAATGCATGGACTAAAAGGGGGGGGGGGGGGGCGTCATCTAGTTACTGCACTGAAGTACATCAAGTTTTTTTTGTGTATGGGTATATTCTCTATGTCATAGTTTTGTGAATGGTAATTAATGTCGTAATTGACATGTAACATCATGACAGCCAACTCATATGTAGCAGGAAACGCTTACTCGTCACGGACGCCCTGTTTCGTATCTACCTTTAGTAGAAGTAGGTTATGTTACATGTTGCATTTAAGCACATGTTTGTAGTTTATGTGTGTGACCCACATTTTCCTTTAACTTTCCGTTGCCCAATGATTTATGACTTTATTAGATTATCTTGGTTGGGTTTTGGTAGTTTCGACTGGCAGACTTCTTTGAATTTGAATTAGGGTTCCATTTCCGGTTTTTATTTTGCTTCGAGTTTAAGTATACTGTTTATTGTCCTCTTATCACGACAACGAAATATGCAACTTGGTGCGGGTGCTATTTCTATAATTTTTTCTTGTATTTCCATTAAAGCACTCACATGCGTTAAATTCCTGTGGTCGGAACCTTGTTTGTCTTTTACTCCGAGGGAAACGTCCAGAATTGTTCATCTTCTGGTTAAACACATCTTGGCATCCACAGCGAGGTTGTATCATTTTACTGCGAGTCTCATCAGTTGCTGTGCCAGTAATTTGTAAATGGTTGTACTTTTGAAATATTCTGGAAAAATTATATGTAATGTATAATACTTATTTCCCATCTACGCTTGAATAACAAACGAAGGTTATATACGTAATTAAAATCCCGTCATTAATGTTTGTTGAACAAGCGTTATTTCTAACCAATTTGGCATTAGAAAAATAAGATACATTTAGATTCCCCAACTTGCTACGATTGGTCATCGGGTTTTATCTGACTCGTGTTAGTTAATTTTTCAGATTTTACAAAGAACCGAGGATTACCGAAAATTACATAAAACACAATAACAAATCGTAAGAAGTTGTGGTGCTGTTTTCTTGTGCTGCGATTTTCTGTCCGTAAAACATTGCTATTTCAATATCTAGATTCACTCATGGCGGATAAAGCCTGAATATGAAAACTAAAAAAAAATAATTATCTCAACCATATATAGTATATATTTATTAAATAATTCTATTTATGTGATTAACTGATAATTTTTAAACCTTTTTCGCAAATAAATTTACTCACTTTAAAGCTTCTCTTTTTTGTGCAGGATCGGGCTCGTTTTGACTATCGGGATCTTTTTCATCTTGCAGGTAATTATAAAAACGTAAAAATCTCTGCGTGTTGAAAGAAAGTTTAAACATTAAAAGTGAATTATCATTATACAAAGTTATATAAGGAAACATTCAAACAAAAGGGCAAAAACATAAAAATAATGTAACCCTTCATTCTTAAGTTCTTCTTTTAAAAATGCCTATACTTTTTAAAATCTTAATTAGAAAGATAATTAAATAAAATCAAATATTTAGAAAATTTGAATTATTTTCTGTATCCGTACTTTCTATTGGTTAAGGCAGCGATTTTTTTCTTATATGTGAACTAAAGCAGTGCCGTGACCACAATATGACATACTCCTGCATTGTAATAAGTATATGTGAAGTAAAGCAGTGCCGTGACCACAATATGACATACTCCTGCATTGTAATAAGTATATGTGAAGTAAAGCAGGGCCGTAGCCACAATATGACATACTCCTGCATGTTTATAAGTATATGTGAAGTAAAGCAGGGCCTTAGCCACAGTATGACATACTCCTGTATTGTAATAAGTATATGTGAAGTAAAGCAGGGCCGTAGCCACAGTATGACATACTCCTGCATTGTAATAAGTCTTTACTATTTTTCTCCATTGTTTAATTTTGAAGACAAATTTTCTTAATGCAATATCTTTTTTACTTTGTTTTGAATTAAATGACAAGGAATACCTGTTGACCAAAAAGTGTGTTTAAAAAAATCATTTATTTAATTTGGTTGAATCCTTAAAGAATAAGTTGTTCTATACAAAATGTATCAGCTTAAAATAGTTATACTGCCAATTTCCTTTTTGCCCAACACTTTTAAAGCATAATTTAAGTAGTACTATTAAATGATTTAAAATGAATTTTCCTAACGCAAACAATTCTATAATAAAAACAAGATTTCAGTTCATAACTTACAACAACGTCGACTGTAGTTTCTGCTTGACGCTTGTGAAGATTTACATTCAGCCTTATTCCACAATTCAGTTCCAAAATCGATAAAAGGAAAGCGATATGCACAAAAAGCACCAAATTGGTCATATTTAAAGATGGGACATAAGAACGTCTGTCGTTAAAGTTCAACACAGCAGTGACACAAAAGATGGCGTTTGCCCTTTTTATATACTACCAGATAAACGCTGTTGTGTCACCAGCATTTAAGTTTAAGTACAAGTCCTTTCTCCATTGCCTCTTAATAAACCACTTAATATTTGACCCTTGTAAGACTTGCGTCAAGAATGTTGTCATATTCTGAAGGGGGGCTTAACATGTGTTTAGATCAATAATATTGTGCCCTTTTATGGAAAAGCCGTAACTTTTCGAACAGATTTGTGCTCATACTTTTGATGACAAACAATGAAGGGAAAGTTACCGCGTAAATATGTCTACTGTGATAAATCGCAGACTTTGAGATAGGAAAGATTCGTATGCAAATATGAACCTGTAATCGTTTCTCATCTGGACAATTTCTCTCTTCGGTTCGAGAAATATGAAGCTCAGACAGGTTGTATTAGCCCATATAAACTGCCTTTTTATACAATTCAAACAGGTTATATCAGCCAATTATTACTTGTCTTATACTGATATAATGTCACACTACAAATCCTCCGTGACATAATGATTCAACGGGACGTTCCGATGCCCAACAGTTGTTTTCAAGTCTAACGAGGTCTGGGATCAATCAACAACTTGTCAGGGATATGTTTTGGTTTATCTACATTCCAATATCAATTTATGAAATCTGACACATTGGGTTTTCTATTGTGTTGCCGTGTTACACCGGTATGCGTTACGTCTTGTTTCTCTTTGGGAAGGGTCGCCACATACAAACTTTATGGCAAGAGACACGCGTGTAACTGGAAACGCCTGGTTTCGCTTCTATAGACGTTTCGTGGCGTTTCGTCTCTTAATTTTATATTTGTAGCTGCTTATTTGTTGCTTTTTTAGTGCCAGACTTAATTTTTCTTCTTCATTATTTGTGGAGTTTCTGTTTGCTGTTTGTAAAGGTGTGTGTATATCTCAATCTATTAGTCTTGCTTGCAGATTAGTGCGATATTTAGTGTACTTAACGTACTTAACAAATATGTTTAGATGCATTTCCTTGCACGAAATAAAAAATAAGTGCAGTGTTTTCATTCGTTTATTTCTGAATTTACCACATTTAAATGACAAATTAATGTATGGTGTATCCATGAAAAACCATCATCGATTACGGAAACTTTAGGCACTTGAGAAAGTTCCGTTAATTAATCTTGACGGATGCATAAAACCATTACACGTTAACGATATTGGGACATGTCCTTATGAGGGTTATATATCGTTCACAGTTATTCTCCTTAAATCAAGTGCAACAACATTAATTTTGCAATCTATATAGGCGAGGAACTGACTGTTAAATTTAAGCTATTTAAGCATGCTTTTACACACTATCCCTTTAACCACTATAAAAAAGATAGTTTATGTCGTCTTCAATACGCCTTCGTAAATACATACATTGACAAGGACACATCACTTCGGGAACCACACATAAGATACTCTTTCCGAAAACATCTGGTTCCTCAATTTTAGTGTCTAATAATCTGATAGTTTACCTCTGTTTCAGTTTCCGTTCCATTACCTTTCTTGGTTTGCCCTTGTGCACGACTTATGTTTAAAAAGAAAGTGTCAGTCTGTACCCATTGATTATTTATCTACAATGTGTAATTTTAACTGTTCAAGTGGATAACTTGTTGTTAAGTCCCCTTAAAAGTGCGTCTTCCTTCTTGTTTTCTGTTTTCAACGAACTTTTGTTTGCTGCAACATATACATATACCTTGACCTATTCACCTTAATTACCCAAGAATGAGCGTGACATGTAGTGTTTGAAGTGGGACGGAAATTCTTTGAGAGAGATACAGAGACAGATATATGTAACATGTAATACATCTTACAGACTTGAGGGGAGCAAGGTGTAAGCGATTTCTTAGTATTTGTTTTTCATGAATCAGTTTTAATCAGTATGTACTTCTTAACTAGAGATTTTTGTCTGGACAAAAATTTGACATAACAAGGCATGTCGATGTGGAGTAAGGTCACTCCCTCTTTTTTACTGAATGAGTTGTTCAATATCGCGTAGTGGTAGGAAAATCTTCTAGAAATATTAATCCATTTTAAACCAAACATGTACTAGCGAATTCTTTACTTGGTAGAACAATCCCCGGCCTGATTTAGTTTTTCTACAAATGTCAACAACAAACGAGCGGCGCATTCGTGGTTGAAGTGGTCCTTTTGTTACATTAGATGCTTGAATCATATACTACAGAAAGTATATTCGACCTCATGCCTTGTATTAACTTATAACCTCCGACTGAAATAGGCCCACTAGTTTTTAGAGATGAAAAAGACATTGAAGTTGACTATTGATATATGATTAATATAAATGTTGTTGAAATTTTGGTCCGTAGCTTTGTCTATTCTTAATGCATTTTCTCTACAGTGTCCATTATTGACGGCTGTTTCGAAGCTAGATCTGGATTTGTGGACGGGTGTGTCTCACATAGGGTATTGGCTCTTTCCTCTGATAAATATCATATTCATTTGAGGCATGTTTCATGATTTCACCTCTGTATATCACAGGGCGGATTAAGAATTTTGATCCAAAGTTACGCCTACAACAAACTTGGTTAAACGTTCAAAGATTAAATTTGATAACTTCTTTAAATGTTGTCATATTCTTTCCATTTTGACCCTAGTTGAGCCTCTGGCGGTCGAACCAATCATTTGAACAAATCTGAATTTACTTTCCCTAAGGCTGCTTCATATGTCGTTGAAATTTGTCGAGTAATTTTAAAAGTCGAAAAAAGTTACGGAAGACGACTGACGGGATTAATATCGGAAAAGTCCACACAAGACGTTGGTCCAGATGAAATATAACAATATGTGACAAGATGTACAATGTTGGTGCCAGCGCAATCGTATCTAACTCAATTACATCTTGTGCTTTACTTTTTGCCCCACACGAAAACTTCAGTATGAATACATTTTTTTTTTTTTTTTTTTTTGTGCACTTTTTTCATCATGTTTTTGTTTTCTTGTCTGAATTGTTTTGCCATTCAGTTGTTCTGTTATTATTTATGTTTAACTATGTATTTCGTTTATCTACGTATCTTGTGTGTATGTTTGTTTATACTGATAATCTCGTAGCTTAAGGTAATAAATAATTAAATTGAATTAATGTACATGTTATTAGCATTAAATGTACAAAATAGAATCCAGGATGACAGCTTGCCGGATACATATAACGATAACACTACAGTGATAACGGAAAATATGCTTATTGTGGTCAGATATTAGTCACATCCATTCATCCTTAATCAAGTGCAACAACACTTATTCTAAGTTTACGAGATAGTTTGACTTCGTTTCATCTTGATTTCACTGTTATTTCATATTTTTCTAAATGGGAGGCAGAGAGATCAACACACAAAATGTTTAATAGACGATCATTTACAAACGCAAAGAGTACTCATTACAAGCATCCACCTAAGCTCCATTATTGTATAAAATCACACGTAGATTTCTAGTTTTTAATAGAATGTCGTGATGTTTGTCTCTTAAGTTTAATAATAGTATTTTTGTTTTTTCTTCTGTGTGCGTTCTACCTTCCCGTTGAATCGTGCCTTTGGATATCGTTTTGCCTTTTCTTATTGACTAGGCTACAGAAATTTCATTAATTTTCTTAAATTTCAAAATATTGAGATTTTTTTAGTTTCCATCAGCTGAAAGAAAGCCAATGGAGAGTCTTTTTTCATTGACTTCTCTATTTGAGGGCACGGGACATTTAAGATATGGAACAATTCTCAGACAACGTACGCATGTCTCATAAATCTGTTTGCATGTATCCCTTTCTAGGTATATCAGATCCTTCGTGTCAAGTTGGCTTTTCACACTTACCCATTATCCACCCCAGATGAACACCTTCATTTTGTCATGCTGGTACTCTTATAAACTGATCTTACTCGGCGCCATTATCTCTTCATCTATAAAATTTCGCACTTGATCCCAATTAAACTTTTGGATACCTTTCGGGCAAGAACGCACCTGTATGTGTGTTTTGTAGAGGCACATGTCCCATGGACACCCTCACGGTAAAAGTCAACTAACGCATTCTGGTCTTTACATGCTGCAAGTGTCCCGGTCCAGATAGGTCGATTTCACTGCCATACCGACGTACTAGATGGCCCTCCTTATATAGTTGTTACCTATAGTATTACATATTATACATCATCGTCTCTCCGATATATTCGTCCCTGACCAGTCCATGGTTTTCGTCAGAGAGTTAAAAGCTAGATAGGTATGGGCAGTATACGGGAGTACCCTAATTACGCCCGCTTTATTTGCATAACATTTCTAACGAATTCATTATAGAGTCTGTTTGTTTCATAAAACATCATATACAGTTTGTTGTAGATATTTTCTTAGGTATACCTACAGGCGCTTTATTACTCAGAACTGAAAGATGCCTTAGACTTAAAATGTAAATTTAGAAGATCAAAAAGCAGTACAAAACACAAAAAGAAAAAGCGCACATTTAAAATCTTCAAAAGTTGCTTTACTTCATTTTGAGTTGTGAGAAAGTATATGCACTAAAGAAGTTTCGGGATAAATTTTCCATAAAAGACAACAAAATCAAATGTGTGATTAAGTGGGTGTACAATCCAATTTCAGAATACCAGAAACATAAAATAAAAAGTTGGTCGTTTTTCTAGTGGTCACATTTTTCATGTGGAGGGGGAAGTTCATACAACTGTTGAACACAAGGTCTAATTCTCTACTGGCTAATAATCCACTTTTCTACATAGAAAACAGGACCTGATAACTTTCAACATTGTCTATGTTTCTAAACTACATTGATACAGGCATTTTACTGGGAATCCTACAATGAATAAGAAGGAATCTCCTTTTCATAATGTTAAGTATATCAAGCTCTATACATTATAAATAAACATTTTATCTACAAAACATCACTTCTCACGACATTGTTGATTAAACAAAGAGAAAAAAACACGAGGACACAGAAGACCAATAATTTATTACCACCAATATACACAACATAGTTTGTACACCAATTACAGTGACTTAAACCCCCTTTACACAGAGGTGGCGACCGTTCAGGATGAAAAAATGGCCAGATCTCTCGTCGATCTTTAAATGAGCTCCCAGCAATCGCCATGGTCTCTCAATGATCTCTATGGTTTTCCAGTGATCTTCACGATTGCCGCGGTCTCCTCAAAGTTTTGACTCGGTCCAAAACAATCTCTCGACGGTCGCATAGGGAAGCAATCTCTCAACGGTCTCCCAAGGTGCGTCCATGGAGCGCTCAGCGGTCTCTTCCGGTCTCTCGGTGATCTCTCTTGGTCGTACTTGATCTCTCAGCGATCTCCGTAGATCTCTCCGTGATCTATCTTTGTCGTAAAACAAGCGCTGCCAAAGTCGCCATGAAAGTTGGCCAAAAATTGCATTTTGATCGCACAACAGGCATTTACACAGAAACAACTTTTTCGGGGCTTTGAGAGATCGTCGAGAGATCGGACCAATTTTGGATCGTTCAGTGGTCGCCCTACGATCTCCGTGTGTGTAAAGTAACCTTAGTAACCGTGTACCTTTAAATCATTAATATATTGTACTTCTGAAACCAATTCAAAACTTCGAGACCGTATCACCTGTACATGATATAGTATATAAACTTTCACATAGCTGCATGTAATAATTGATAATACAAATCAACATAACTCAATAAACTATATCACGTTAACACGGGTGTGTTGTTTTAAAGATACACGTTAGTTGGTTAAGATGGTATTAAATGATACCACGTAGCTGGTGTCCAAACAGGCTACCAATATTTTCTAACAATATATTGTTTAAAATTCTTACTTTATGATATGCATTTTTCAGACAACCCAGTCTTCGACAGCAGTGTTTAAAAAAAATGTAAATCAAAGAATATTTTATGCAAGTATGGTATTACTGATATCATTGTTTATTTCTTACACATCAACAAAAAAACATCACAATAAAAGGGATATTATGATAACAACTTATTACAATTTCTTTTTTTTTTAATATATTTATCACAAACAATTCATGTCTCTTTATCAAAAGTTAAAAGTTAAATTTCAACATTTCAAATCATTAAAAAGAATTACTCAAATAGAGCTACTCTCTCTCTCTCTCTCTCTCTCTCTCTCAAACAATTGTGTAGTTCAGACATAACATAACAGAAAAAATAATATTAGGCACAGAAGGAAGAAGATATATGACAAATCAAATATTGCATTTTGTTGACTTTGTGAGATATATTTTGATAATCGAACGTTTGTTTCAGAAAACTACCGGTTTTCGTTAGTAATCAGTAACTCGGGTGACTATTGATGTTTTTGTTGATATATTCACGTCATTTTTCACCCTTCAGCTTTTATATGTAGAAAGAAATAATTGTATTGCATCAATCTATATTACTGCCTCGACTGAATTTTGTTTCTATAAATAATGATAATTGGTTGAAAAAGATTTATTTATATTGCATCGTTTCAAAAACATAATAATTATATTGCTTACTGTTAAACTATTTATTAATAAATATAAAAATAATTTATAATTCTTATTGTTACCAAGTCTACAATTAATATTTCGTATTAATGTTTTTTGTAAACTGTCACTTTATCGCGCAAGTTCTGTTGTTGCAGGTGGTTTGTCGATCCTATAAACATATTCAGCCAGGACAAAATATCCCCGGTACACGGCGTCTTCGGGCGTGGTGTCGTTATGATAGTGACCACCCTCACCATGAGTACTGAAGCAGTGGAAATGTTCTACACGTAAATCCATACCCTTAAAGATAAAGATAAATGGTTCTGTTATTTACATGGTACATTCAATTTGTTAATGTATATAGACGGCGAATATGGAAACCATTCTATAGATTGCGGTACAGATTATCTGAACAACTGGCGACATTATGAAGCAGGTTGGGTCTTACAGGTACACATATATTTTATAGAATTGAAACAGTTAAGTTACAACATATGTTTTAAATAAGGAATAGAAAAAAATCTACCTGTTGGAACTTTACATAACTGGAGCTCTTGCCAGAATGGCTTATTAATACTCCCCCTAACCAGTGAAATCAATACCCTAACCCGCTTCTGCCAAGTTATGTATTTTATGACCTAAATTATACCAGTGAATTCAATACCCTTTGTATTGAATTCACTGATTATACTTATACCTATTTTGTAAACGGATCATAACTCCCTTTAACATATCAAACTCCAAAACGTAAGGTGCACAGCAACCTCAGCGTATGATAATTATATCAGTGGATCCGGAGTTTCGTGGAATTTGGAAGTTAAAACTGTGAAAGGAGTTGTCGGGATTAAATTCCACAATTTTTTTTTGTTAAAAAAGGCATAACTTACATAAGGATACTCAGATGGAAAAGGTCAGCGCAGATTTACAACTTCAGAGAGTGTAAAAGGGGAATAACCCCCATAATAAAGTATTGTGACTGTACCAGTGAAGTATCGTGAATTTCAGACAAAAATTGTAGAAGAAGTTGTCCTGAAAAGATTTTACTAAAATTTTTGCAAAAGGCGTATAACTGCCATGAAAACAGCCTGCTCGAAACAGCAAGCCCAGGTGCGCAACTTCAGGGTATGGTAACTTTGACCATCAATGCACACATGCGAGAAAGAACAGTTTAATATAAAGATGAGACAATTAGACAGAAAACAAAAACTTAACATTGCAGCTTAATCCAGCATCAAATTCAATGGACCCTTAACTATAGGTCATATTCAGCATCTGCAGTATACAAAGTGCTGCGTGGTCTGAGTTATTTTTACCCCTTTTTGCCCCCTTATTGACCACAATGGGAACTGGCCGTTTTTATTTGCACACTTGAAGCAGGTACAAATGAGGATACTTTCTTCTAAATTTGGTTAAAACTGGCCCAGTGGATCTTGAGAAGAAATCGAAAATGCGAAAAAAAACCTTATGTCCACTGAAGCAACCCCGAGTGGTTATGTATATGCGCAGTTTTTTTCTTTTTCTGTTCGCAAACTTTGTAAACATTGGCTCAAGGATTATGCATATCGAATTTGAAAGTAATCAGAGCATCGATTTGTGAGAAGAAGATTTATTAAAATTAACCTAATTTTCCCCCTTTTCCCCCTTGTCGGGCCCCAATAAGGGCCAGCCCTTTTTCATTCGCAAACTTGAATCAACTCTCCATGGTGGAACTTCCTGCCACATTTGGTTGAAATTAGCCCAGTAGTTCTTGAGACAAAGTCAAACATGTGAAAAAAATAACCTCTGTTGACTGTAGCGCCGCCTAGTGGTTCGTTTATTCACAGATTTTGTTTCTGTTTAGCAAACGTTGTAAACTTTGGCTCAGGGATCATGCACATCAAATATGAAAGTAATCACAGCATCGGTTCAGCCATTTTTATTGCAAACTTGAAGCACGGTTTAGATCTTTTCCTAATAAACTAGAAAATGAAGAACTTGATGATCTCATTTGTAATATATGTAGAAGTCTTGGGGAAATGGAGCACTAACTTTGTTCAAGCTGTACCTCTAGGGTCAAACATAGGTTACTCATTATGTGTAAAAGTTCAACCCTACATCAAATATGTAACTCGTGACAATTCTACTTTTCCTCTGAAACAATTCAACTAATTGCAAACATAATTAGTAGAAAGCGTCACTAAAGGAAGATAATTTATATATGTTCAAAACATGAGACATGAGACATGAGGGCACTACTGGGGAAGAGGAAAATTTGACAAAATTAAAAAATCTTCTTATAAACTTAAAACTAGAAAACTAGAAAAACTTAGGGTTTGAGGACCAATATTTTTCAAGGTATGACTATTGGTTTTAGGGTAAAAGTTCAAAATTATTGGTATGAAAGCACATTTGTTGACCATGGGGCGCAGCCACAGGAGGCACCATAGGGAGTAAAATATTGGGGACATTGAGTAATAATCTATCTCATTCAATGCACAAAGAAATGTGTGCATATCAATGTTTACTTTGTTATATATCAAACTAAAAGAATGATTCCCAGAACGAGTGAAGCTACTTTACATTAAAAACAAACGGATAATAACGTCACCTTTGCTGACGAGAACTGGGTTGTTGGAAACACGTGCCCAGAGGAGTACGTTTAAAAATTCCTGTTTTGACTATGCACACATTTTAAATTTTGGCAAGACAATTTTGTATTATTGTTGGGGTATGGATTTTGTACATCATTACCATCGTGAATATTTTGTCACCGTTTACCCTTTGGCTCTATAGCATTGATTTACTGAAGTCTTGAAATAATTTTCTCTATAGCTTCCATTCATGACGGCTACTTCGAAGCAAGATCAAGGGTTCGCGACGGGGGTGTCTCACACAGAGTTTTGGCTCTTTCCTCTAATAAATATCATATTTATTGGTGCGGTGTAAAAGCATAAATCTCACATGTAAATATTCCTAGAAATCAACAAATTTCTTAATTTGTTTCTTTTTCCCATTTTTTTCATTTTATAACAATTGCATAAAACTGTCGCCCATCTCCAAATATTTGAATCACATGGATGTGTGCCCTGGCTTCCTATTTAAAACTAAATCTGTTAACTGAGTCTTCTTATACATACCCTTGTACTATGTTATGTTTTTTTGTGTATATATACATGTATGCATATGCAAACTTAAAACATGTGCGTATGTACGGAGGGGGTGAAGGTTGATCTTCATTTACGTAAATATGCTTAATTAAGTTTACTTGTGATGTCTGTTTGCTGTTTGTTTCTGCTTAAATATGACCTCAATTTAATTTAATAATGTAGATGTACATGTGATCTATCATTTAATTAAGTTACATATGGTCCTTTTGTAATTCAATTGACAAGTGATCTCTAGATCTTCCTGAATAAGTTTACAAGCGATTTCTCTAAAAATGGTTAAGTTTATGTGTGATCTCCTTTTGATTAAGTTAACATATGATTTCGGTCTGATACAGCGTTGTTTGTGGTCTCTACTTAATTAAGTTTTACATGTGATAATTGGCTTAATTAAGTGTGTATAGTTACACCTGTGTGGGAGTTGGTTTTTTTATATATTATGTTAACGTGTACACTATGTACAGGAGTAAGCTAGGGCTCCATCCCTTGTACTCCTTCATGTCTGGGCAATAAAAACAAGAGGCCCATGGGGCCTTAACGTCCATCTGGATTGGCATTTGAATATTTTTTATCCTAGGGTCACTC
>JAUMGZ010169147.1:0-15211 GCA_032359645.1 Pododesmus macrochisma
TGGTGTAATGTGTATTATCAAGTTTTATGTGCGTCTGCTGTGATTGTTTCTAACGGTTTCTGTCTGTGTAGTGATCGCTATGATGTAATAGTGTATTGTGATTATATAGAGATAGTACTCGATGTTAAGAACTTTTATGGTCTATTGAATGGCCTACAACAACTGTGATGTTATCTTGACTGTAACTAACAATTGTCATAAAGTCTATTTTAGCATCATATGAAAACATTACACTGTATTTCACACCACTGTCACTTCTTTGTCTAGTTTATTAAATACAAAAGAATTGATTTTTTTTTTAATTTTGATACCTCTGTACTATCAAGTTTTAAATGACAAAGTTTCGAGTTGTTTTAAATAAATATTTTTAATGGCTTGATAACTGTATTGACATACCTTGTTTTAATGGGCATTAGTAGAAACTTCTTTTCTTCGACTCATAGAATGGTATTCTTAAAGAGTTTTCTACGGTAAACTTTTCAATACTTTCATGGAATTTAATTCATTTAGGCCTAGGCCCCTACAAATTATTAAGACTGAATACTGTAGGTAGTTGAGTGAGGTTCATTAGAAAGGCCAAACAAACTAAATTTATGTGTAGTTTCCTATTCCACTACCTACCCTATATTTTCTGTTGACCCTAAATATTTTACTTACAGCCAACTTTAGCTCTCACTGTTTAGATCAGGAAGCTTCCCTATTTTTTTGAAAACATTTTTTTCTACATTCATGATGTGATAAAAGTTTTAGGACATAGAATATGTAGGAAATACATTGTTTTAGTTTTACTCATAATCGGTATGTCCTCTTTATATCTATTCTCAAAAGAGACTTCTCAAACTATCCCTATGTTGTCTTTTTCCAGTGAATTATATACATTTGTTGCCCTTGTTTGAGGGCAATATGAAGATTTGTTCAACTGAGGCAAACCATGTTCCCTGAGGGTGTAGTCCCAGGGAACATTGTTTATTGAAGGTGAACAAATTTTCATATCGCCCTCAAACTAGAACAATTAATTGTTTATTACGTCAAATAACATCACATTTTACTAATTTATGTTCTTAACGATTGTGTTTCAATAAGGGAAACTCAATGCATTGACAGGCAAACTCAATGTTTTATCGCCTTCACATGTGACAGGTTTCAGCCAATCAGGGCTACTTTTATATCAATGAGGTATTGTAATATTTGCTCTAGCTTTTACATTGCATACTGAGTTGTCTCAGAAACAATTTCCTTGGTCGTCCACAATGGTAACACAGTTATCTAGTATCAAAATTTTAGGAATTAAAAACTCTGTTAACTACAACTGGTTACACAGTTGCCATCGTTTCTTTAGTTCTCTTATCAAATATTTCGGAATTAAAAGCTTACGATAGCAAACCATGCCAAGTCAACGATCGGTCTTTAACTTAACTTACTCGAGCCGACAGTATGGATGGATGGCGTTGTGTGGTAATGTGTGATCAATGATACGTTAGTGTACAGATTGGTCCTAAATGTGTGGAGAAGACGCTGTAATTGTGGGAATGACAATGAATACTCCACTTGTTTTACAGCTATAGGGGCAGTGATATATACCAATCAATGACCACTAAGCAGAATACATACAGACCTGTTACTGTTAAAACACTCAAGTACATGTATATCAATCTGTTGTCCAACAGGAGACTTACTGCTGTGTTACTTCATTAAATCTTGTACGCTGGTGCCCAATTTTGCTGTTTTTCTACAAACAAAAGCACTCCATCTTAAATACACTGATTCCAATTGTCAATGGTTTTTCTGACAGTTTAAGCAAAATTGCTTTATCTAGAATATGCTGGTTCCAAATTTTGTTAGTTTTTCTAAAATTAAACAAAATTGGTTTATCTTAAATTTGCTGGTTCCAAATTTCAATGGTTATTTTCTAATATTATTTTATATTTCTTAATAATTTTAAAAAATCAACAGCAGCTAGGACATTTAATATAAACTTGATTGTACAGAGAGTGTAGATTTTGGAAGATATTGACACTGAAGTTCTTTGTTCGTTTGCCAGACAAGGTAGCCACAACATTTCATTTGTGTGCCAACTGTCAAAAAAGATGAATATTACAACAAACATTTTTAATCTAAATTCATTTCAAGAAAATTTTCTTCAAAAATGACAAATCTGAATCTAAGTACATGTATGTCAATGTGAAAAAGTTAATATTGTATCAAAAATCATCATGAATTAAAAGGTCCTGGCACTCATCAAAAAAAGATAATATTGAAGTCAGAAAGCAAGAAATGTCAAGAATAAGTCAGATAGCTGCGTAATGTATAGATGTGTGGGTATGATATCTGTGGAATAACAATTGCAACTAGACGTCCAGGAAATAGATTGGAGATTTAAGAAAGATCAAGGAAGCGTCCAGGACGTCTTGTAGTCTAAATCCAAGCTCAATTAATTAAGATAAAAATGCAATTAATCATCTCAACACAGAGAAATTTAATAATTCGCAGTTTGACTCGAGCTGACAGAGACTATGTCCCGTAGGCCATTTAGCTTCCAGATGAGTGGATTTGTTATGAAGCGCTTGAATCGAGTCAACAATCACAGAGCAGTAATGGTCGCACGCCCAACAGATTCATTATCGCCAGACAAAGGACTGGAGAATGTCACAAAGAATATCGCACGTATCCCCTATTGTATGCAAATGAGCTAGTAACTTTCTTTTTGTCAGGGCTGTTGCAGGACCTGATTATTTCCCTAACACTATGATTCATCCTGGCTCTTTAATTGTTTGCACAGTCTTCGGGAGATTTTCTCTGGGCAATCTTAATTTCTCCGGCGAATGCCCGTGCTCTTTGTTCGAAGATCTGATGTAATTTTTCTACTCAGTTGCTTCACGCTGGGACACATGTTAGTCATTTTTCCGTGACAGTTTTGTCGTGCATCAGGGATCGCCACCTGGGCAAAGTGATAGATATAATCCCGGGGGATGTGTTCACGTCTTAAAGTGTGTGCTAGAGGCACACGTCACCCTTGCGTAATAATCTCTTTCTAATTAAGCCAGCGCCATTATTCTTGCAGCCAGGTTGCTCGGAAAACATAACTTAAAACGTGTTGATAGGTTTCCCATATCACTTGATCTGCTGCTGTTAAGCGACAGTTTTAACACAAGCTCAGGTATGATGTCTGCCGCGTGTAATTGATTTTATCTCTGTTACCTGTACAGGTATTTAACTCAGGTAGAATGAATGCAACAGATGAAATTCTTAAGCTTCAAGCTTCACTGCCATACAACCATTTATAGACAAGAAAACAGCTGAGGTGCATAATTAGAAAGTGAAATTTTATTGTGAAAAATAACACACTTTAATTAATACAAAACACAATTTAGCAACAAAATGTGACAAGGGAATAAAAGCTAGCATAATCCATTTGGTAAATTATGCTTATTACAAAGGTATATCAAATCACCTTTATGAAAGAATTATATAGGTTAAAAGAAATCTGTACAAAAAAATGGATTATGGTTATATATCTAAAATGCTATAAAAAAAACAGATTTATAGATAAAGCCCCGTTTATTTATATAAGCACACACACACACACACACACACACTCAGCCTTTTTGTAGGATTCACAAAGCATTGTTATATTACACCAATATTGAGAAACAAGAAATAAGATGTCGTTAAATCCTAATCTTATAATTGATATGGCATAATATGGCTCTCATTTAATACAAAGCACACGTAACAATATTTTTCTTTTCTTGCAAACTTTTGTAATGGATATAAAAGCATTTTATAAATTCATTAACAAAATATCTTTTAACAAAATTTAAACATGCATGCAGAATGAGTATATTTCATCGTACGTTATTTCTGTGATTGATTTTATTGAGCTCAGGAATTCTATAGACTTTTTTTTAGCTTACCATGCTTACCGAAGGTGCACATGTTATCAGTTATAGCCATGCGTAAAATAGGTACCATTTTATATTAAATATTGGATCATTCAGATCAATTCAACTCAGGAATTCTATAGACATTTTTAGCTTACCGAAGGTGCACATGTAATCAGTTATAGCCATGTGTATAATAGGTACCATTTTATATAAAATATTGGATCATTGAGATCAATTCAAGAATGTTTTAAATTTTTGAGTGAACCTGAATGTACAATGTTCATTTTAGTATGCAATGTAACTACATCCCAGAGTGAATATACTGTATAAAGATTTCAATATTTAAAGTGTGTAATATTAGTACCAACATGAAGTCTTATTAATTACCTCTTCAGACATGTACGATTTTATTTCATCAATTTGTTCTTGTAGACAGAAACACATTTTAATTAGGATGAAGCAATAATTGTATTAAATAATTGAAACAGATTGAAACCAATTTTTTTATAAAACAGCAACTATCAAATTGAAAACGAACCTTTATTTCTCACGTAGCAGCATCACCACTTAGAAAGACCGGTGAACTGTATGACAGTTATATTTGTTGTCTCGGAAAATTGATCCAAATTATCAGCGAAACCAATCATGACCAAATGGCTTCATTATGAATCAGATTTAACGTGTTCACCACTGTATGCCAATCATTATAATGCTTCATTGGGTGCACAAAGTTTGGCGAGAAAAGATAAGACCAATTTAATTGAAATTCTGAGATTTCATTAGGAAATATATAATTTTGATGTGTTATATGCTTGTAAGTGACATGCCTTTATTTATTTAGAATTACGTTATATGTCCATAGAGTGTAAATGAGATAGTCGAAGTTAAAAGTCTTATATTACAATTAAAAACAACATCAAACGTGGACAGGACGGCACTCAATTCTTGTCCGCGTGCTGCAGCGAGACTCTCCGGGACGATTCTGTATCAATTAAACATTTGCACCCCTAATGCCGCCAAAATGGTTTTAATTTTCAAAGTGAAAATTTGATACCAAAACACAAGAACTTGATAATTGTACATCTGTTTAACAAATGGAGCAGTTTTTAAATCTCCATCGACCAAAATTATGAGTTGTCAGACCTATAAAATCGACATCTCTTGTGATACTCACAGATGGCCGAAAGAATAAAATTGTAGATGTGATGAGGAGATAAGTCAATCACTGGGCGATACAGAAGAGACGGCTATTAGACAAGTGTATCTGGTGTATTTAAATACCATAGGGCACGGTGGTGTAGAGTAACACTTCTCTTGTATAACGCGATACTTGTCTTGTTGAGTGTTGTGACCGTCTCTAATATAACTCACGATTGTTGCATTCAGCGATACGATCTATTTTAATTTCATGTTAATGAATTGAATTGATTATCAATTTGCCTTTCACAAAGTCACAATTAGTAATAGTAGTTGTGGGAAATCTCCATTCATATCCATTAGAATATTGTATTGGGGGTTTAAGATTTTTGTAATTTTAATGTAAACGTTTAACAAGTTACTTCAGGATTAATAGCAAGAAGCCACCAATCAGAGGATATTTCTTTGTTGATTGATTTTGAATCTTAAGCATTGTTCATCATATTTTTCATCGGTAAATGAATGACAATATAGCAGCAGCAATAAATGATTTGACTTTATTTTGTAGCAAAATGATTACACTTGCTCTTCATGCATGTATTGAAATTTCCTCACATTGTGTTGGGTAAATTCTGCAACAAAAGTACTCCTCAAACATAAAAACTGAAAACAAAGAAAACAAGAGAATGTCTGATTCATCCGCTGCGAGGATCGTATTTCTGTTTCCTAACTACAAAATTTCAAAATGTTGACTCTCTCAATCCCGAAAAGTGACAAGACATTAGAAATGTTTGGTTTCTTTGTTTGCCGTCGCGGAGTCAAGGAAATTGCTGACACCAGACCATAATGCCTGGATTACGTTTGTGCTTGCAGTTAAAGAATGAAGTGTCTATTGTTTGAAGACCTAGTACAGATAATTACTAGTCAACTACTCGACCAAAACGAGGGTAGCCCCATGTGGAACATAATGCCTCCGTCTAGCAGACGCAATATCTTAATTCATTACCGCGGTTATACATCTTAATTATCTCATAGCCACCGTTTCTTCCTCTTATAGTAACTGTATTGATAGAGGTTATGGAGAATTTTACTTTTAATAAATTCTTGGATGACTTAATTCATCAGATTTTAAATAGGTATCATATCTATTATTCAAATATTTAAAAAAGAAAAGAAAAAGAAATTGTCTTGACATGAATTTTGATAGTGTTAATATTAGTTTGCATTTATATGAAAGGTAACTGTGGAGTTCAATTTATTTGTTTGTTTTAATGAGGTTTAATATTCTTTTCAACACTGTTGTTTAAGACAGTGTCTGCTCGTGACAGTGCACACTGATGGTTACTGTATATAGTGCTGTCACACTGAAATATCTCTCATCAGACACATTGACATGATACTTCACTCGGTCACATTATCCTGACACTGAGTCAACCAGTCTTTCTCCTACCCAGAAATGCTGAGCTCTAAGTAACACACTGTCACAAGCATACACTGTCTTGATATGACATGGACATGTGTTTCAAGGGACTTTTAACTTCAATGAAACAAACATACATACAGTAAAAGTTCCAACAGTGTATGTACCTTTGTTTTAATGAATCTTATAACTAAGATATCATCCATTTTTGATGCACCAGTTTAAATAAACTATTTTTTAATGTATTTTTGCAGTTTTTAAAATATATGTCATGTAACTTTGTTTTAATTTGTGTCTTCAGAGAAAACTCCTGTAATATTATCTATCATATATATGAGTGGTATTTAACAGCATTTGTATATTACAGTATAATTAAAGTACAGATATCTAATGGCCTGAGTTAACCTCTCCATTTGTTTGTACACTGTATGTGCCAGTAGACTGTGTCCTGATTTAACCCCTATTTAGTTGCCTACCAGCATTTTGGGGCTGCTTTGATAAAAAGTCATTGAACCTAAATACAATTTATGCTGTCAAAAAAATAGTGAATTTATAATCTTCCTCATTCTTGATAGTTTTTCAGGAATTATTTTTATTATATGTTTGAAGTCAAATTCAACAATGCTCCATGGCTTGGGGTCACACGCGACTCCCCTACAAACACTACAATAACTGCTCCCTACTGCCAAGTTAACAAAGCCCGGACACTTGTCCCCCAGTCTCAAGCAGTGGCGAATAGCTGTCACTTTGTTGGGGTAAATCGTAGCATCTGTAATTATGGTCGTGATATAGAGAGATTTCGCAGGACGACTATGTAGAGTGGTTTAAACATTTTATTATTCATTCGCATCTCAAAACGTTTTGCAAAGGGCTCGGAAATCGTCATTATTCCGATTGGTATATCCCGCCCACTGTTAATCACGTTTGATATTTGATAAGTGCTCTCCGACTATTTGTAGTGCACGCTATTGTTTAAGGGACAGTTGTTGGGTTGAATGTTTCCTCCTGTTGGCCATTTGTATTGAAATTAAATATGCAGTTCTTTGCCTTATAATGCTGTTTGCTATTGTTCAAAAGACAGTGTTGAGAAAAGATTACAGTTTTGCTGACTACAAATGAATAATTATTTCTATAATGACGCTTATTTCTTTTTGTCCTTTGTTTAAGAGACAATGCTTAGAAAGCGATGTTCCTAAATGACTCTTGATAATTCTTCATCTTATTGTTTGAAATGAAAATGCATAGAAAAATCTATCACTTTACTATTGGCCATTAGCATTGATATGTAAAATAGAACTCTTCAGTAAAGGAGGTATATAATTTGTACTCTTGTTACCAAGCTTAACACTTACTAATTACTGCTGCTCAAATAGCGTTAGAAATTATCATAAAATTATTAATTGAAATTTGTGTTGATTTTAAATTTATTGTTTAATTATTCAAATTAGATGATATGACTGGCAGTGTTAATTGTAAATTAGTTAACTACATTGAACTTAAAATAAAGATATTTAATTCACTTAAAACATTTTTTAGTAAAATTATAGTTTGATGCACTCTATCGTTTGAAAAAATCATAAAGTGTTGTTATGATTGATTATTCAGCTTTGAACAATTGATATATAAAAATAAGTGAAAATAGAATCATTTGTTGTTTTGATACAGTTTACAGTTGAAAAAATCAGAAAGCGTCATTGAAAATTCAGTTAGAATATTCAGAATAAGTGATTCATAATAGGAAGTGAAAATAGAATAATTTTTGAAGATTTGTATCACTTTATTTCTAATTTCACACTACAATGTATGTCTTTGAAATATCAGTGGCATGAATGGTTTACAAGAAGAGAAACGAATCAGTTTAACTTTGTCTAATTTAATTCAGTTCAAATTATTTACAGAGAAACATTATCTTAAACCATTAGAAATATCAGTCCAGAATTTGATAACCTAGCATTATAGATTGAAGGTTTCAATCCTGGGTCATTTGGTTAGTTAATTGTAATGTAATTGTATAGAAATCTTTTAAAAGTTTTGGACATATAAAGGGGCTAGAATAATAATCTGACCGTGATTTCAGACTGACCTGACACCCGAAGCAATGGTCATCATTAATTATATATTCATTCACAATAAAAACGAAATTAGATTTGAAAGTAACAGCCCAAGGTTATTATAATGAGCAGTTCAAAGGCTAATGGTGTGTCACCCTTTTGTTAAAGAATTTATAATCGTGATCCAGTATTTAAGAAAAAAATTCAAAAGTGAATTATATATAAATTTGAAGACTAATAGTATGTTACTCTTTTGTAAAAAAAAATAAATTAGTGATCTAGTATTCAAGAAAGAAAATTCAAAAGTGAATTCGATTTCAGGATTTTTTTGGGTTTTTTGGACTGTCCAAAATCCAGATCTATAATTAAGTAGATGATAATCAGAGTTTATGGTGTGTTAATTAATGATGAGAATTTGATACTCTGAATACAGTAAAGCAATATATTTTAATTATCGTGATTAGTGATTGTTACATTATGAAAGGTGTACATTCCAGGTGAATGTCATTAAAAGTGACATTTTTTATTTTATATCATTTTATATGTCTTTCTGTGTTCGATTTTTGTCTGATTCTCAAAACTTTTAAAAAAGATATGTTCTGTCTTACTCATTCTTGATTTTGTTTTATTTCCTATTATATTTGTCTTTTAACATTTTGTTTCTTTTTAAGAATCTGTCTCTGAAAAGTCTAAATTCAGGAAAAATTATTATTTGTAACTGGTAAATTTCAGCCATTCGTACTAGGAAATGTCTGTTGTATATTTTTTATGTGATAAAAGATTTGATCTTCATTGGCAATTTAAATTGAACTAAATTAAATGTCATTTATATATTAACAAGGTCACATGCACTGCTGTTGATTATAATGAAAATGTGTTACTATAAATCACCCTTAAGTCTAGGCTTTTCACTGCATGAATATACATGTACTTCTATCAAGAAAGAGCATGTAGAATTGAATTGTAAATAATGAAATGCTGTGACTAAAATGCAGGAACCCAAGATAAATTCATCTACCAACTGGTCACCTGTTATATATTATACCTGACCATGTATCAACTGGTCACCTGTTATATATTATACCTTACCATGTATCAACTGGTCACGTGTTATATATTATAACTTACCATGTATCAACTGGTCACCTGTTAATACCTGACCATATCAACTGGTCAACTGTTGTGGTCATTGATGCTTGCATGCAAGATTTACATAAAATCAGTGCATCTCAATTGGACATTTGATCTGGTCGTTTATACAAGCGTTGAATTTGGCCACAAAGACATTTTCTCATCAGAGTATTAATTTCCTATTGTCTCAGTAAGGGCCACGACTGTCCAGCGGTCAAATTATGTTTTGGTCAGTTAATTTTCCCTCCAAAATCCTGACAGGTGGAAGCGATTGTTTTGGGTTTTATGACTTAAAGATGAGGTGAAGTTTAATTTAACAGTGGTCAATGGCCTGAGAGCGTGTGCCTGTGTTAGCGTGGGTATCACTGGTCAGATTTAGAGGGTCTTGACCCTTATAAGGACAAAATTGGCTTAAATGTCCAGTGTTACACACAAGATTGCACACATGTTATATTGTTGTGCCTTTATTCCCTAATCACTTACTTTGATGTCCAGTCCTACGGCCTTTGATGACCAGATGACCATTCTTTTATTATGAGAGAAGGTTGGATGGAGTGTGGCTTGGGTTACTCGAGAGTGGACAATACCCACAGTGGACTCTGGTCATCGTAATTATGCCAGCATTGTGTGTTGGACACTAGACACTTCAGGGTAGAGGCTGAATTGTGTTCCTTTATTATGTTTTATGGTTCTTTTGTCTCGGCAGAGTTTTTCTCCTTGTCTGTCACCAACGGTTACAGCATTAATTGTTTAGCGTGATAGTTGGCCGCTGGTATTATTAATCTGAGAAAAATGTTTCCTTGGAAATAAAATGTCAAAATGGCTCATCCATTATCAGTTTTAGCCTAACACTTATAATTATGTTCATTAATATTCATCCGAGGCCCTGCACATCCCTTATGTATTGTCGTGGCTCCTTAATTACGATATGTTGCTTGCAAAGACTTCGAGACATCCTGTACTGTAATATTGCAGATCTTGTTTGTTTTTTAGCCATATCAAACTGTAGCTTTCATCATGGTACTACACCCATTAAGAATCTTTGTGTATTGTTGGATATAGTGTTTTAGAATATTAAAATTTATCTTTTAATTTTTAAAAAGAAATATTTTGTAAAAGAGAAAGTTATAAGACAATATATTATTGCAGTGATAATTAAGAATAGTTCCAAAACTATTGGAAAAAATCTATTGAGCAATATACAGCCAAACCTATCTTTAAAGACCACTCGAGGGAACCAAAAATGTGGCCTTTATAGACAGGAGCCCTCTAAACACAGGTTAAACCTAGTTAAATATGAAAAGAAGGGATCTAAAAATTCTAGCCTTTAAAGACAGGTGGTTGTTAAAAAGAGGTGGCATTTAAGGCAGGTTTTACTGTACAATGTATATACATGTCATGACTAAAACAAAAAGATTGAAAGGGTATTTTGATACATTTGAAGATAATTTAATTTTGTATAATCTTGGTGTTTTACAACATGTCAGATTATCCTTATGATCCTCTTGAAGTTTTCTTTCCTATCTGACTCTTTATTTTGTTGTTTTTGCTGATGTTTTTATTATCTAGATTGTGTAAATATATTTAGAATTAATTTCACCTTTCTATATGTTAAGGTGACCAAAACGAGTCATGTTTGACAAGCAGCCTTATAATATCGTTCACATTCTTAGATTTTTTAGCATTTTACAAATTAAGTTTTATTATACTACGGGTATGTAATAAGAAAATTTTGAGCAACAAAGCTTTAAGAAATATAAAATATATTGTTGTATGCAGACCATATTTATGGTTCATTCTATGATTCATTGAGTTTGTTGATTGTTATATGTATGAAAGTTTATGTTATTTAATAGTGAAAAATCATGGTTCTAAACTACAAATCTACGTCCTATTTAGTTTAAATATATACACTATACAAATGTCTTCAGGCAAGAAAAAAAGCATAGTTATACACCTCATATTTAAATAAACTTATGTCTTAAATTTATATAATCATAAGAGCCTTTCACCTCCTAGGTTTGATTCCCTTCCGGGGCGGCCTAGTGTGAGAAAGTTGCCAGTGACTTGCTGTAGGTCGGTGGTTTACTCCGGGTACTCCGGTTTCCTCCACCAGTAAAACTGGCACGTCCGTAAATGACCTTAGCTGTTGATCGGACAATAAGCCCTTAACACAAACTTAAGTTTATGTCTTATTGAAAAAATCATGGTAATATCTTTTAAGTTAAATTCATATTTATGTACTACATAAGTCTGTATGTAAACTTTAAAATGTATTAGAATTTTAAAATGAACATCACATTATTATATAATTTAAAAAAAATTGGTAAGGTGCAAACTATTTAATTTCTTTCTTCAAAATTGTGAACTTAATTCATTTCAATTTTTCAAACATTCTTTAATATTTATAGTCACTATTTGAAACTGAAAGTCCCACTGTTTCACCTCTGTTTATAACATTTGAACTCACCATTGAGAACAACACGTGACTTAGCCAAACAGTTGGAGTTGAATCAAACAAAAGATGGATTTAATCTAATTTTATGTATGGTGCACCCAGTTAATAATATGCACACATGCAGTGGTCAAGAATTGCTTGGGTCACTTTAACAAACCTTTGTCCTGGCAATATGTCAACAGTTGGTCAGTCCTAACAATAAAAAGGTCAGTTTTATTTTGACCAGTTCAAATTGAGGACACCAAGTGGTCACTGTGACTGTTGATACCAGTATTTTTAGAAACATTTATTATGAATATTTCTATACCGGTAAGTTTAAAAACAGAATTTATTAAAATAGTAGGAAAAGTTGACACATTTTAAATGACATTGAATGAAATTTAGAAATATTTACATGTTTATTTTGTATACACTTAGAGCTTTATTTTATAAATAATGCTTAATTCATGTAATTATAAAAAACCACTTATATTTTATAACATGCACGACTTTTATTATGCACCCAATATCTGAGATAGCAGGTATAATGGAATTGCATTTTCTATCTGTTAACTTTAAGGGAACGGTCAGTTTTATGTATGATTTTTGTGTTGTACATGTGAATACAACTTTTAATTTTTTTTCCTTCTTTTTACTTTTTATCTCGCACTTAAGACATATTATTAATCTTGCTGGGATGACTTTAACTTATTCACCCCTAGATTTTGACAGCTTATTGTGCAATTCATGGACCTAAAATGTGACTTTAGGGGCAATGAATGTCATACGTACAAGAAAATCATACATTACAAACCATTGAGAGATTTAAAGTTTTTAAAGAATTGTACGGTAATAAAAAAACTTATTGCATGTCCTGAATGGGCTGTCATATTTATAGAAATATATACATGTAAACTAAATATGATGCATTCTTCCTGTATAGGTTTTGGTAATTGACCAAATACATATGTAGTAGACCTTCAATGTCAATGTTTAGCTATGTTTTTTATTTAGATATATTAGTACATGTCGAAACAATTCTACAGTTTCACAATAAGACAAATGGTCCTGACATATTCATTTCTTCTGTTAATTTGAGTTTTTGTGAAAACTTCCAGGTGAACTAATTTGAACCTTTTTCAGTTTTGAGGGAAGTTCTTTGAGGTGACAGATTGCATGAACCTTTTTTAAGGTCATATTTGTGGCGCGTGGAAGTTGAACCCATCTCAGGCCAAACTTGACCACCAAAGAATGGTCAAAGGTTATGCCAACTTTTGCTTGATTGACCTCTGAAGAATGGCTACCAGTCTTTGGATATATGCATGTGGTCACTTTGAATAGTCAGCTGCTCATACCTTGCTTTCTGTAAATTTAGACCGTGAAGGTTACATGGACCTGTTGTCCTTAAAATAACTGACCACTTGCACATGAAAGGTTGAAGAAGAGCTACTGGTCTTCTTGATGGCCAGCATTTCACCTGTATTTATGATTATTGCCCAGTGGTCAGTACATTCAGCAGATGTTGTCCTAAAATATCCTCTTGTCCTGAGCTGACCACTACTGGACAAAGACTAACCAGTTGCTCGAAGGGCATGTCACTTTTCCACCTGTATCTTGCTGGTCAGCAATGGTCACTACAGCAGATGATGGTGAAAATGTCTAGAAATTGTCCTTGCTTGACCAGTTGTATTGACCATTACTAAACAATAAAATTGACCTTTTATTGAAACCACACAAAAAGAGGGCACCTGCTTATGAAAATTCCATTATGCTGATGAAGAATAAAAACGACTGGTCACTGGAAAGTGTTATTAGAATTTGTCCCTACCGGTCATCTCCATCAAAATTTGTCTCTATTGGTCATCTGCGAACAACTGGTCATGACCAGTATTAAATGCTGCATTATCATAAAAACTCGGTCCTGGGGTCATCTTGTTATTTTGTCTTTAATTTGATGAGAGTGTAATAGCCATTAAGACACCGTGACTTGCCTCATTTCACTCGGTTGATCAGTGGGTTAGTCATTTGTGTCTCATCGTCCAACATGATTCACACTTTTAACATCTTATAACCGTTTTACAATATCTTTTCTTGTCAGTTTGGTTACTTATGAACATTTAAATATTATGGGAAAGAAATTTTGACTTTTTAAATTTCAAGACCTAAAGTCAAAGTTTTGATATTTAAAGTTAAAACTAATATGAGATTTAATGTTGAAATATTGAAATTACAAGTCTGTTACAGATATGAATGCTCTACTTTTGGGATTTTATTTTTGATCAGACTTTGATACTTATCAGCATGGACATTACATATATATACATGTACATGTATAGTGTTCTTCAAAGCATTTCTGATTGTTTTAAACTTTTGTCTCAGGGAATAAAGATTTAAATAATTTCAAAAATTGGAAAGTTATGTCTGAGTCAAGATCATCATCAATTTATGATTGTAATTGTTCTGTGATTTTGGGTGGTAATGTTATTGACGTTTTTAAATCATGGTGTCTGTGTTTGGCGCCAGTCATACTGCAGCCTAATTCTATATCAACTTAATCACATCTTATGACAATCATATCACAGATATAAACATTTCAAAAGTTTTCACCAAAGGTTTATCAGTGCCGTCTGCATCAGTCCGTGAATCTGTAGGCTTCCATGGTGATAAGTTATCGCATAATTAAATGCAACGTAATTATATTTAATCCAGTATTTGTTTTGTGTGACACATGGCTGTGTCCGTGCACATCAGAGATTATACCTCGTGGCATGGTAAATCCAGCTTTGATGCTATATATCAAGTCTGTCGGCAACTTAAAATTTTTCTCATAAAAACACATTGTCAAGCTGCTGCTGAAACATAGGAAAAATAGCTGATCTATTAATGATAAAAAAGAAATTTAATGCTATTTGATTCTAGTATATAAAGTGTCAAACTTAGATTTATCTTACATTAAATTTATTGTTTTATAAAGAAATAAAATCAACTAAAATTATTTTTGATTAATTTTGAGTTTTGTTATGTTATGCTGATAATGAATAAAATTTTGAAATAAAATCTTCCTTAGTCCTTCCATTACATTATAAGATCCCATTCTGTGAAGATCTGACTCCTTCTAGACATATTAGGTGCCATTATGTCATTCTTTCTG
>JAUMGZ010169158.1:0-15211 GCA_032359645.1 Pododesmus macrochisma
ACCTTCCCACTTAACCCACGGAGGTGAGGGTTTCAATATCAACCTTCCCACTTAACCCACGGATGTGAGGACATCAATATCAACCTTCCGACTTAACCCACGCAGGTGAGGGTATCAATATCAACCTTCCCACTAAACCCACGGAGGTGAGGGTATCAATATCAACCTTCCTACTTAACCCACGGAGGTGAGGGTATCAATACCAACCTTCCCACTTAATCCACGGAGGTGAGGGTATCAATATCAACCTTCCCACTTAACCCAAGGAGGTGAGGGTTTCAATATCAACCTTCCCACTTAACCAAATGATGTGAGGACATCAATATCAACCTTCCCACTTAACCCACGGAGGTGAAGACATCAATATCAACCTTCCCACTTAACCCACGGAGGTGAGGGTATCAATATCAACCTTCTTACTTAACACACGGAGGTGAGGGTTTAAAAATCAACCTTCCCACTTAACCCACGGATGTGAGGACATCAATATCAACCTTCCTACTTAACCCACGGAGGTGAGGGTATCAATATCAACCTTCCCACTTAACCCACGGAGGTGAGGGTTTCAATATCAACCTTCCCACTTAACCCACGGATGTGAGGACATCAAGTTCAACCTTCCCACTTAACCCACGGAGGTGAGGGTATCAATATCAACCTTCCCATTTAACCCAAGGAGGTGAGGGTATCAATATCAACCTTCCCACTTAACCAACGGAGGTGAGGGTATCAATATCAATCTTCCCACTTGACTCACGGAGGTGAGGGTATCAATATTAACCTTCCCACTTAACCCACGGAGGTGAGGGTATCAATATAAATCTTCCCATTTAACCCACGGAAGTGAGGGTATCAATACTAACCTTCCCACTTAACCCACGGCGGTGAGGGTATCAATATCAACCTTCCCACTTAACCCACGGAGGTGAGGGTATCAATATCAACCTTCCCACTTAATCCACGGAGGTGAGGGTATCAATATCAACCTTCCAACTTAACCCACGGAGGTGAGGGTATCAATATCAACCTTCCCACTTAACCCACGGAGGTGAGGGTATCAATATGTACCTTCCCACTTAACCCACGGAGGTAAGGGTATCGATATCAACCTTCCTACTTAACCCACGGAGGTGAGGGTATCAATATCAACCTTTCCACTTAACCGACGGAGGTGAGGGTATCAATATAAACCTTCCCACTTAACCCACGGAAATGAGGGTATCAATATCAACCTTCAAACTTAACCCACGGAAGTGAGAGTATCAATATCAACCTTCCCACTTAACCCACGGAGGTGAGGGTATCAATATCAACCTTCCCACTTGACCCACGGAGGTGATGGTATCAATATCAACCTTCCCACTTAACCCACGGAGGTGAGGGTATCAATCAACACACATTTTAAAGTTTTGAAATGACGATACAATACCGCATGTATCTAACGACATACTAACAATCTCTTCACGTACGCACCAGAAATAAAGTTGTTTTTTTATATTCTGAAGTAGTTTAATTCTATAGTTCTTATTTTGATACACGGCGATCAAAGTCATTATTTTTCTTTTTCTTTGTCCGTGTCTGGTTGAGATACTTTCTTTATCGTATTCATAAGCAGACGTCGTCCACCACGGCTGAATCCAAATATTAGAAAAGCGATGTTTTACGAGCAGAAAATTAAATCAATCGTTATTGCTATACGGATCCCTGAGCAATACTTAAGTGTTCATTAGACAAAGCGAGATACGTTCAAATAAACGTCTTAGGCAGAAAAAGTCTATGATATACCAGTATCTTAGCTTGTAAAAAGTACGATGTGTTATACATAAAAAGTAGTTTTTTAATACATGTTTTCACATTGATATTGTTACATATATTCTTGTTGGCATGTAAATGTAAAGCTACATTCAATATTATCTCTGAACATCGCATAACTTACATGTCATGGTATTCATAAACACGTGTTTCGTGACAAGTTTTGACTTTTGACATTAAACATTTATTTTAACTTCATCTTGTATAAAAACGTGCGCACATTCACAATTATATAATTTCAATTTTGAAACGAATTTTGTATGATGTTGATCTTAAACATACATTAATAATTTTATATAGTTACCTGCGTCTTGTGTGTTACCTTCACCCAGTTGTATACAGCCTGTTATCTTGTCTGACCTGCTATACCTGTACATGTCCCAGTTATCGTCTTGTTGACTTAGCAAGAGGCTTATGATTCGCTGAAAATTACTATCATTGCATCTACTCATGAACAAGGTAAACGGAAATTAAAAAAAAATACAAAGATATAATATTGTATCATTAAATTACTCTTGTTATCGTTTATCAAAAATGTTTAATCTTCAAAATGTTTCTTGCTGACAACACAAAAAGTTACTGAAAGCAATTATTGGAGGACTCTTTGGTTCTTAACGTTCACTAAAATCTTACATGCATATAATGATGTATGCTAGAAACACAGGATCCCATATTTATGCATTCATGGGAATGAAATACAGACTGAAGACCTTCTATTGAGTGTTTTTCTCGCCATAGTTTTACCAATATTTGATAAATATAGAATTGATATCCCGACCTCGTCACTGACTTACATATTCACCGTGATACATATATGAAAGTAACATTTATAAGAGATGTGAAATGTCATACAATGTACTATTATAGTTAGTAGAATAATAAGATTTAAGTATGCTTTTACCGTCTATACACAATCTCATTATCTATAGTGCAAGTGTCATACATTTTAATTCCAGATGTATTTTCGTCTCTAGCCAAAGTGGTGTTATATTTTAGAGGGTTGCATGTTTTCACTTCAAATGTTACCTAATGTAAATCAAAGCTACAGAGCCAAAGGGAAACGGTGACAAACAAATCACGATGGTTATGATGTACAAAATCCATACCCCAACAATAATACAAAATTGTCTTGCCAACATTTTAAAATGTGCGCGTAGTCAAAACAGAATTTTTAAACGTATTCCTCTGAACACGTGTTTCGAACAACCCAGTTCTCATCAGCAAAGGTGACGTTACAATTTATGTAACATTAAGTATTATCAAAAGACAGACATACTGACTGACTGACTTACTTACTTACATTGAAGAAAGCCAAAATATGTATCAAACACACCAATTTAGAATACAGGTAAGTATGAAACTGTATCTTCTTAGGTCCGAAACTCATAATAACTCGCAGAACGTTTTGAATCGGGAATAAATGATGGCGTGCCTAGTAGAAATAACATACCTAAATACTCCGAGACATCCCCAAAAAGACGAAGACCCGCATTAACAGTTTGTGAGTACTTCTGATTGGTCAGTATGTTATAATTATATAGTTTTGTTCTAATCCTAATTTGATAGTATCCTGTAGTTATGGGAAAACAAGAATAGTTTACTTCCTGTGCTGTTTTGTGTGAAAAGGAAAGCTGGCGTGATGGTGGTTGAACATACAATTTTTGTAGCGAAAAATCAGTTGAAACACCCCTGTTTGCAAATTGCGTCCATAAAAAAGTACAGAGGTGTAACACGCCATGATATTTTGTGTGCTTCTGTTAGTTGTGCCCTCATTCTGGAATTTGAGATTGTAATATGGTCAGTTAAAGCTAATATTTGAACGGTACTGTACAAAATGATAACATGGTCGTCTATAGAAAATCCATTACATCTGTGATCTCTTAATTTGTCAAACCGAAAGTAGGAGTTAAGCCGGTAGCTAATTGAAATGAAGATAAACCCGATTAAGGTTTTGACTCGATACAACTATAGCCTAAATGACTAAGATTATTACTACAGATGTAATCTATCTATATTCCAAAAGTTTTAAGTTTTGATACATGGTACACCCCAATCGTTAGTCAAAGTGTTATAAGTTCTTAAATAAAAATGTATCCCTTTATATAATCTAAGTGCTAGGATGTTCTGACTCTAGATATATCCGTATCTATACCCAAAGGGTTTTTTCACCACATATATATCCCTTTATATAACCCAAGGGTTATGTATTGAAACTCCAGATGTATCCCTATTTATACTCATAGTGTTAACGTCAGATATATTCCCATCTATTGCCGAAGGGTTATGCGTTTGGATTACAGATGTATCCTTATTATAGTCCAAGGGTTATATGTGTTGAATCCAGATGTGTCCGTATGTACAACCCGCAGGTACATGTACAATGTACTACGTTCTTTTGAAGACAGAAATATGGTTATCTATAATCAAATGTTTACACTTTTTTCGATTTTTAATCATTATGTAACAACGATGCTTCATATATATTTCTAAAACGTTGTGACTTGACATATATATGGAGAAATGTGAGTATGGCAAGCCGTTTGGGGTTTTATCCATAAAATACAGATATATATCCTTCAAATACAAATATCTCTGTTTATAAGTAAAATACAAATGTCTCTATTTCAATTAGATATATCTGTATTTGAATTAAAGATGTATCTTAATGTACTAGAAAAAGTGATATCTGTATTATAAATAAAGATATTTCTATTTTGAATACAGATATCTTTAATTGAAAGAGAGATATATGTATTTATGTAGAAATAGAAAGATGTTTAATTTAAAAAGAGATATCTCTAATTGAAATACAGATATCTCTTATTAAAATACAGATATCTTTAAGTATACAAGAAATAGAGATATCTTATTTAAAACACAGATATGTCTATTTCAAATAAAGATATATCTAAATCAACAAAAATAAAGGTATCTGTATTTAGAAAAGGGATATTTGATAAAAAATGTAGTATTCTATTTACGTTTGCCAAGTTAAAGTTTGATAAACACTTATTAACAATATAACGCGACACAAATTACTAATTATACACACATATCACCATATTAAATATATTAGAGTGATGAAGTCGAGAAGTCTAGGAAAGGACAATTAAAACGGAAAGAGTATGAATACACCACCTCGTAATGGACAGATATTTATAACGGGTGTATTCAAACTGCCTCAAGCAGGACAATAATTTCCGAGCAACGTGTTCAAACCGCTTCCTGAATTAAAAAATACAACAGAAACGTGTGTTCAAACCGTCTGATACAAAACAAATGAAACAGAGTAGTGCGTTCAAACTGTCCAATACAAAACAATTAAAACAAAAAGGTGTTTTCAAACTGTCTAATACAGAACAGATAGGGCAGAACAGTGTGTTTAAATCATCTAATACAGGACAAATACAAGAGAACAGTGTGTTCAAACTGTCTAATACAGGACAAATACAACAGGGGAGTGTGTTCAACCCGTCTAATACAGGACACATACAACAGAACAGTGTGTTCAAACCGTCTTTTACAATACGAATGAAACAGTGTATTGCGTTCAAACCATCCAATACAAAACAATGCAAACAAAAAAGTGTGTTCAAACTGTCTAATACAGAACAGATAGGGCAGAACAGTGTGTTTAAGCCGTCTCATACGGGATCAATAAAATATAGTAGTGTGTGCACACCGTCTAATACAGGACAAATAAGACTAAGTAGTGCGTTCAAATCGTATATTACAGGACAACGACATAGAACAGTGTGTGCTAACCGTCTCACACAAGACAAATAAAAGAGAACAGTGTGTTCAAACCGTCTAATACGGGATAAAATAATAGCAGTGTGTTCAAACCGTCTAATACAGGACAAATAAAACGAAGAAGTGTGTTCAAACTGTCTAAAACAGGAAAAAACCCCAACTGAGCAGTGTGTTCAAACCGTCTAATACAGGACAGACAAAAATGAGTAGTGTGCTCAAACCGTCTAATACAGGACAGCCAAAACTGAGTATTTTGTTAAAACCGTCTAATACAAGACAAATACAACAGACCAGTGTGTTCAAACCATCTAATACAGGACAAATACAAAAGAACAGTGTGTTCGTTCCAACCGTCTAATACAGGACAAATACAAAAGAACAGTGTGTTCAAACTGTCTAATACAGGAAAAATAAAACTGAGCAGTGTGTTCAAACTATCTAATACTGAACAAATAAAACAGACCAGTGTGTTCAAACCATCAAATACAGGACAAATAAAACAGAACAGTGTACACGTGTTCAAAACGTATAATACAGGACAAATACAAGAGAACAGTGTGTTCAAACTGTCTGATACAAAACAAATGAAACAGTGTATTGCGTTCAAACCGTCCAATACAAAACAATTAAAACAAAATAGTGTGTTCAAACTGTCTAATGCAGAACAGATAGGGCAGAACGGTGTGTTCAAACCGTCTAATACGGGATCAATAAAATATAGCAGTGTGTTCACACCGTCTAATACAGGACAAATAAAACTGAGTAGTGCGTTCAAACCGTATATTACAGGACAACGACATAGAAAAGTGTGCTAACCGTCTCACACAAGACAAATAGAGAACAGTGTGTTCAAACCGTCTAATACGGGATAAAAAATAGCAGTGTGTTCAAACCGTCTAATACAGGACAAATAAAACGGAGAAGTGTGTTCAGACCGTCTAATACAGGACAGACAACATTGAGTAGTGTGTTCAAACCGTCTAATACAGGACAGACAAAGCTGAGTTGTGTGTTAAAACCGTCTAATACAGGACAAATTAAACTGAGTATTGTATTCAAACCGTCTAATACAGGACACATACAACAGACCAGTGTGTTCAAAACATCTAATACAGGACAAATTAAACTGAGTAGTGTGTTCAAACCGTCTAATACAGGACAAATACAAAAGAACAGTGTGTTCGTTCCAACCGTCTAATACAGGACAAATTCAAAAGAACAGTGTGTTCCAACCGTCCAAATACAGGACAAATACAAAAGAACAGTGTGTTCAAACTGTCTAATACAGGAAAAATAAAACTGAGTAGTGTGTTCAAACTGTCTAATACTGAACAAATACAACCGACCAGTGTGTTCAAACCATCTAATACAGGACAAATTAAACTGAGTAGTGTGTTCAAACTGTATAATACAGGACAAATTAAGCAGAGCAGTGTACACTAGTTCAAAATGCCTAATACAGGACACATAAAACTGAGTAGTGTGTTCAAACTGGCTTACACAAGATAAATAAAGCAGAGCAGTGAACACGTGTTCAAAACGTATAATAAAGACAAATACAACAGAACAGTGAGTTCAAACCGTCTAATACAGGACAATCACAACAGAACAGTGTGTTCAAATCATCTTATACAGGACACATACAACAGGGCAGTGTGTTCAAACCGTCTAATACAGGACAAATACAACAGTACAGTATATTCAAATCATCTTATACAGGACAAATACAACAGTACAGTATATTCAAATCATCTAATACAGGACAAATACAAGAGAACAGTGTGTTCAAACTGTCTAATACAGGACAAATACAACCAGGGAGTGTGTTCAAACCGTCTAATACAGGACAAATAAAACAGAACAGTGTGTTCAAACCGTCTAATACAGGACAAATACAAGAGAACAGTTTGTTCAAACTGTCTAATACAGGACAAAAAAACAGAGCAGTGTGTTTAAACTGTCTTATCTTCCCTTTGCTAGACACCTTATCGCGGTAGGGAGGTTTGCGCGTCTCGATGACCTTGAAAGCTATGCTGGCGGGAACTTGTGTTTCTGGTAGGGTTACCCAAGTCCGACCGATTGCAGGGTAGAGGCTAGACAAAGATCTGCACGTCCTTGTTTAACCCCCTGACACGATAAAGATCCTCATGTAAAGTTCGATAGAAGAGTAGGCGGAAACGCCGTTGCATGGGCCCATCCTTCTCTCTGAACTATCTCTATTACTTTCGTTTACCGTTCCTGTCGCCGCTTCTCTTCCTGTACTATCTTTTAGTTTTTCTCCTTTGGTCTTTTGTCACAATATCGGTGAAAGATTCTGGAAGTGACGTTAAGCCCAAATTAAACAAACCAACAAACACTTAAACTGTCTAATAAAGGACAAAAAACGAGTAGAGTGTTCAAACCGTCTAATACAGAACAAATAAAACAGAATTGTGTGTTGAAAATGTTGCACATAGAACATGCATATCATTGAAACATCAGAAACGGGCCCTGGACACGAGAATGCAAGTTTGCAAAGAAAGGATCCATTGTACAATTTGAATCTATGCATAGAAGAAACGACTGGGCAGTAAAGATCCCCAAAAACGTCATTTTACCTCTTCAAAATAAGGGGTTAACCTCTGCAATGTTTAAAAAGAATCCTGAAAACCCAGATTATCTTTGTAGCACTTAGAAAGGAAAACATGAACGATTCTCTAATATAAAGACAGCGTATTAATCATCCAATTTTCCAAAATATACAGTTCAATTCGGCAATATACATTTACAATGGTATTACGTTTGAAAAGTCGGGCGCATTTGAAAAATGTAGGTGTTCGTCATAAAACAATGCTGGTATCCCTCGGTAAAGAATATATATGATATATGAACAGTTTGCTTAAAAGATTTATAGATGTTCACTTGTTTTGAGGCTTAAACATACTTCAAATAACAAGAGGCCTATTGGGCTTTAACGTCAATCTGGTTGAAATAGGCCTATTAAAATAAATGTATGGCTTTTGAAAACTTTTGACCACGGGTCATGTCTTGATCAAACTTGGTTCTCAATGCCCTAAAATTAATACATACCAAACCATTTAGCACTAGGCCTTCCAGTTTATTAGAAGATTTTTTAAATGTTGTCAAGTTTTCTCCATTTAGGACCCCCAAAGTATTGACCCTAGGGGCCAAGCCCCAACATTTGAACACAGTTGAACCCCCGTCTCCTATGGACACTTCCTACAAACTTTGAATGAAATTTGTCCAGTAGTTTTGGTTGAAGAACAGGATGAGTGAATTCAAGAGAACGAGAGATACTGACAAACCAACAAGATTCTAAAATGTGAAACAATAAACATATTTTCTATATGTATGTATATATAACTGAACATTGACCTCAAAACGCATAACCATTTTTACTCAAGAGTCACGCAATGACAAAATTTGTTTCTCCATGCCCTTAAGTTACTAAATACCAAATCATTAAGCTCTATAGGCCTTCTAGTTAAGAATAAGATTTTTAAAATTGTATCAAAGTTTCTCCCTTTTAGTCCCTAGTGGCGCCTCCTGGGGACCATGCCCCCTCATTTGAACAAATCTGAATCCCCTTTCCTTAGGGGTACTTCCAAACAAGTTTTGATGAAAGTGGCTCAGTAGTTTTGGAGAGGAAGTCAAAAATGTGAAAAGTTTACGACGGGCGAAGGACGACGGACGACGGGTGACGATGGGGATTTGTATGAGAAAAGTCCACATTTGACCTTTGGTCCAGATGGACTTAAACCGAAACTAACTTCAAACGACAGAGCATCAATAATTACTCCTGGCAAGCCAACATTATCAAGTTGTAACAAATGTTGAATCTTTCAAATAGCAAAGCCCAACAATACCTTTAGTAAAATATGCAATCATTACATCAGTAAAATATATTAACATTGACTCAATTGCGTCGATATAAATCACATAAGAGTAGTTTCCATTTTTAGATTTTATTTGTTGTTCCCCATAAGCTACAGCTGTTTTATGAAATGACGCCGCATTAATTAAAATGTACAAATGGAGATAAGAGGTAGAAAAATATAAATTTGAAATTATATCCACCCTCCCTGGCCGACATAGAAAGCACTAAGCCAGCTTAGTATAACACAAAGGTTGAGATATAACAACCTTAATATTCAGTATGTCGCTCACATACAGATAAGAAGCATATAAGCACACTGACATTTCTTTTTGCACCGGAAGTAAGATAACTTAACAAAATACAGAAAACAAATATATAGACGGAAACATAAAAAGACTTTTCCCTCATCAGGGAAAAAAGAACACATAACTTTAAGTCAAATCGCCATGATTTTTATAGAATGCCATGAATTTATAAATATATTTTTGTTTATGTGTTCTTCTTTCCATTCACGCTCTCTCACATAAACAACACTCTCTAATTCTCTGGTTTTGTTTTATTTTGATAGAAAACATCTCAGTTTTTTCTACACATTTAAATATTTGCCATGATTTGTGTAGTAGTTTGTTTGGATCCCTGTTTGACCAATCTCCTTTCACGTACAATCTGTGAATGTTTGCCATGATTTCAAGTACGTCTGCGTCAGTGCCGCCATGATTTCAAGTAAAAACAAAAACTATGAAATGATAAAATACACTGTTTTTAGTCTAAGATCTTTTGAAACAAGCTCTTCCAATTCTAAAACTAAATTCTGCGCCGTTTCTTCGAATACTGTCTTCGTCCAGTGCTATCTCTGTTATAGGTAGTGAATTTGCAGTTTTTGTGTTAATTTTGAATGTCTTGCTTCCTTCTCCGTTATTCTGTAAATATAAAAGTAAAAAACAACTGAAGGTTTGTTTTTTATTATGTTCATAACCAGAAGAAATAGATAATGCTAATATTATGAAAACGGTCACAAATTATAACATCTTGAACAGCGTAAACGGTTCTTACATTGGTGCCGTATCTATTAACAATTTTGTGACGAAATGGAACTGATCACCATTCATAAGTCGCTTTTGAATGGATTAATCAGTATTACTGTTTCTCTATACATGAATACACTGCATATTAAACCAAATGTACTTACACTGCACGTATTTTCTAAAATTTGAACAGTTGTTCTTTTAAAACTTGTTTCTCCTCTAGGATATGCAACCTTGAATCCATTGTCGTTCCAGCCGTAAAATATCGTCGTTTCTGGATGTGGATCGTGATTAACGCAATTAATCGTGACGGTCTGAGAGGCAGTGCCGCTTATTCGTTGTAAACCTCGCATTTGAGGGCCATCAGTCTTGTAAGTGAACTGAGGGAGAACAAGGAGGAAATGTATTAAGCATATGAAAACTTCATATCATAGAATCGCTAATGCTCAACTCTGAATCACATCAACAGTACCCTCTATAATAAACTTAATCTCATACGTCATCTTATAAAAATGGTTACTTATATAAATCAGCTGATACAATTAATTTGCTAAGAAACTTTACTTAATTATACAATAATCATATTTGATTCGTTGCTTGACTGTCGGTCATGAGGGAGGTTCTTACACTCATTTGGTTGGTTTTACGTCATATCCGTTTCGGTTTGCGCCTTCATTCTGATTGTAACGGTTTGTTGAGACTATTGTTTGCTAGTCAATAGCCTCTGTTCTGTTGATCCCGTTTGGTCTTGTTTCATAAAAAGGTGAGTGCATTCGACAACAAAAACAAAAAACAATCAGTCACCGGAAATTGTATTTACCCTACGTTGCATTATAAACAATACTTATAGACGAAATAAGTAAGGATGAGTTCAAACAGTGGAAAAATACATACATCCTTTTCATTCTCCAAGTATTCTTCAACAGAACCCCATGCGTACTGAAAGTAGGAATAGGAAAACATTAACAGCAAACAAAGAAAATTAAAATGAATTCAATAAACGAGTTAGTTAAGATGATAACGTAGACATATACATGTACGTTCAATTCAAAATATGCTACGGAATCTTTAATGTTTAATTACTTAATATTGTATTCTTCATTTCACTATTTTATTTTACTCTAAAAGTGAATGCAACATTAAGCGGTTTTGCGTGTGTTTAAAACTGTTATGTTGATTGCATATGTTATTGGTTAATGTATTATTATTGTGATGAAAACTTACAGTATCTGGTTTTATTTGGACGCAGGTTTCTAAGGTCTCCATATTACAATACACTTCGATAGCTTCTCTGATATTACCTTCTTTAGGATTAATATAATAAAGACCTACAAAATAATAAAATAATTAATATAACCATTCTCTTTAAAAAGAAGGAACTCATAAAGATCATAATGCAGTGCAGTAGAATTACTTATAAGTTTGATATAGGACGTAACATTATTGCAATACGCGTAAAACTTGCAACCAACCATAGTTTTTTTATTGGTTTCAATCAAATAAATAGTATGACGTTTTAGTATTTATTAAACTTATACAACTATCAAAGTCACAAGTGTGTTTTATATAACTAAATTTGACAATGTATCATTACTGAGTTTAACCATATTTTGTATAATTAAAAATTGCAACGTATTTATCGAGTCCCTTAACACTGCATACCGCTCTTTTTTGTTGGATTTTTTTCTTTTAAATGTGCACAGTCGAGTGCTGGAAACATTTCATCCCCGGTTGGAACGCCGATTTCACCAAGCATTTCCTTGACTTGCAAGAGGTATTGCTGTGGAAGTACCTGTTCAATACAGTATGAATCATGTTTAACAATCCAGTGTAAATGAAGTGTTTTCAAAAATTAATTAAAGAATGTCGTTAACAGGAATCATTTTGTAAGAAAGGTTATATATATACTTACTATTATTATTTAACATTTGTGTTGGCTTAAGTATTTTTTTCAACAAACAAAAACAAAAATCGCAAATTGTTTCAGCTAACGCATTATTGAAAAGTAAACTATGTTTCATAGAATAAATCTGACAATGATCATTTTGTTTGAGACTTGCCAAAAAATGGATTGATTTATTATTAGTTAGCGTTTCTTGTATGCAAACTTGAATTTCAAAACGGTGTATGAAATATAATTATCGTTGATTTTCGTAAAAACTCTTTGTACGTTTCCTAAATTCCTATACACTGCTGCTTCAAATCAAAAACGACTTTCATGGGGTCTTGTCTTTGTCTTAACAACTGACATAAATTATGTCGTTACATTTTAGTGTGTATTCTAAAAGAAGCCAAATTTATCCGCGATGTGTATGACAAGAATTGTCTGTTTCGTTTGTATTGAAGATAAATTACGGTATATCAGTACATATTAATTTCCTAGTCTTAGACTCAGATAATTCATCATAACCTCATTTTCTTGGGAGTTGTTCATTGTTTTAAAGAATGCAAAATGTGTATTCAGACGAATTATAATAATGACTGAATTCATATTGGTTGTCATTATATTATGGAAATGAATGCATCACCAGATTGCAACCATTGAAAGAACAGCTTAGCTTAGCTACTTCAATTTCTGCCATGGTGTTTTTGAGTTCATAAACAGTCAACATAAGATATTCCTATGTCTAAACAATTGTCTTCCTATTTTGTTTGATTGTTTATCGTTTCCATACACTTTCATCTCAATACTTACTTTGATGGCCTCATCATATTGCTACAAAACAAGAGTAAATTTGAAATTAATGCAAAAGTAGGGATACATTGCAAAAACTATCAGAGATAACAACAGTCTATGATAGAAATCGGTGGTGAAAATAAATGCAAGCTATTTCTTCTTCTAAGAGGAGGGTCTGCCAGCATGCATCCACAGCTGAGGCATACCTCTAGCACCGTCAACAGCGAGACTGTGTCGAAAATCCTAAGCAAAAGGCGTTGGCCGTAACAACTATTTGGGTCGTGGACAGTCCTTACACTTTGATATTGCCCACCAGATAAGTTATTATTGCTTTTATCGCATTGAATAAACATGCTGCCATCATTATCAGTCTGTTTGAACGGCGCCACGCAGCAAGGGCGATCACTCTTATGTTTATCGTAGCAATCCATATACAATATGGACTGGTAGCAAACATACCACATTATAGTTTACACTAAGTGATCGCCTCTTAGCTGATTAAAATTAGCATTACATAAATAATATGCAATATCAAGTGACAGAGTAACCATATAACTAATACGTGAGCAGTAAAACCCACTTTACACAGAGGTGGCGAATATTGAGAGACTGTTGAGCGATAAAATCATGTCCAGATCTTTCAACGATCGCCCAGCAATCGCCATGGTCTCTCAAATGATCTATCATGATATTCACGGTCGTCACGGTCTCCTCAAACAATCTCTCGACTGTCGCCGATGAAAGCAATCTCTCAATAGTCTCACCATGAGGTTGGCCAAAAGTGCATTTTGAACGCACAACGAGAGCACAAGGATCTCCCAAGCATTTACACAGAAACGACAGATCGTCGAGAGAACAGGCCAATTTTGGATTGCTCTATGGCTGCCCGACGATCTCAGTGTGTGTAAAGGGGGCTTATGTAAAAAGTGATTTCAACCAAATACGAAATACAACATAGAAAAAGCAAAGACATTTTCCAAACCAAAAACTAACTGAAATGCAATGTTTATGTCGAACTTACATAATCGTCTACGCCCTTGCTTTGTTGAACTCTAGCGGCATACATTGGTGCATATCCCTGTTAGAAAATGGTTACATATAGTATAAATTAGCTATAACATTTCATCATTACAAAAAGGCAATACTATACATTCATAACAATTTAGTTCTTACAAAGACACCTCATTATGAAAGGTCGGAGGACTAACAATAGTAAAATATTATACTTATTCGTAGAAAGACACTATAAAAATATTGTATTCTTAAAAAAAATCTAAGACGGATATTAAGCTATGAAAACTGGAGTATATGTAAAAAACACATCACTGCAGTAACATATGTCACAAACAATAATACTTATGATGGAATTATGAAATAATATTTGAATGATATGCTACTTTTTCTAAGAAGATACCCTTTAGAAAACATAATAAAACATAAGGAGACTTACTGGTTGTCCTCTTGGTCCTCTGGGTCCCTGTGGACCTGCTGGACCCTATAAAAGAAAGTATGATTTCAATATTCAAGACGTGTGAATTTCCGATGAAGTGAATTTATGTTTTTTAGTTTTTACAAAAGTAGCAGAGACAGAGAAATACAAGTTGGTCTTTTGTAATTTGTCCCAATACGAACTTACAAAAAAGAACACCAGGTTTAAGGTATAATAAGAACTTTAAAGCCTTTATTGAAATATATAAAAACTACTTACGGATATACCATCATCTCCAGGGGGTCCTCTTGGTCCCTACAGAAATAAAATTATCAAAATAGAAATTAACAATTCCTGAAATCACAGGCAATTATTTATAATAAAAAATAATCATAAAAACTCTGTTCCCCTTTCGATTTATTCTACCTAGTTTGTCAACGAATGAAGATTAACACTGTAATTGATTTTATTATAATAACACGTGTGTGAAATGCACAGAAAATTGATATACATCAACTTTGTCCAAACGTATATCATAATTATAACAAGAGGCCCATGGTACCTCAACGTCCATCTGGATTGGAATTTGAATACATTTGACCCTAGGGTCACACCTTGAACAAAGTTGGTTCTCCATG
>JAUMGZ010169169.1:0-27232 GCA_032359645.1 Pododesmus macrochisma
TCTCTGTCCTGGTTTCACTGTCCTGGTTTCACTGTTCTGGTTTCACTGTCCTGGATTACTGTTCTGGTCTCACTGTCCTGGTTTCCCTGTGTTGGTTTCATTGTCCTGGTTTCACTGTCCTGGTTTCACTGTCCTGGTTTACTGTTCTGGTCTCACTGTCCTGGTTTAACTGTTCTGGTCTCACTGTCCTGGTTTAACTGTGTTGGTTTCATTGTCCTGGTTTCACTGTCCTGGTTTACTGCTCTGGTCTCACTGTCCTGGTTTCACTGTCCTGGTTTACTGTCCTGGTTTACTGCTCTGGTTTAACTTTCCTGGTTTCAATGTCCTGGTTTAACTGTCCTTGTTTACTGTTCTGGTCTCACTGTCCTTGTTTACTGTCCTGCTTAACTGTTTTGGTTTCACTTTCCTGGTTTCACCGTTTTGGTTTGAAGGTCCTGGTTTTACTGTCCTGGTTTGCTGTCTTGGTTTCACTGTTCTGGTTTCGTTGTCCTGGTTTACTGTTCTGGTTTCACTGTCCTGGTTTCACTGTTTTGGTTTGATTGTCCTGGTTTATTGTCCTGGTTCACTGTCTTGGTTTACTGTTCTGGTTTCACTGTCCTTGATTACTGTCCTGATTTCCCTGTCCTTTATTTCCCTGTCTTTATGTCTGTGTCCTGGCTCTGATCTCTCCGTGTTGTGTTGCTGTGAGTTTTATAGTTATAAAATCACACTAAGACTTACTATGATACAAACCATTATATAGGGATGACTACTTGGGATGTGACCACTATGGATGACTTGAGGACAACCACTATGGATGACCACTGTGAATGACTAGAGGATGACCACTATGGATGACCAATGTGGATGTTTGTTTGTTTGTTTTTATAAGGGGTTTAACATCCCTTCCACTCATGCATAGGCCATTCAAGATGGCGTCTGCTTGTAATAGTGTGCAAAGATTTTTATTCCTTTTCTGATTGAGATACTTATTTGTCTCATTTTCATACACAGACAGTGTTCGACATGGGTGAATCAAAATGACAAATTGGTGATAGCTTAGCAATAAGAGAAAATGGCACCACAGTTTCTTATGGTTGGTTATCAGATTTTATCCAACTCTCATTCGTTAAATTTCAAATTTTATTTGTATAGATGAAAGTTAACCAACTTGAGTCGGATAAAACATGAGGACCATAAAATAACTCATTGGGGAACCTATACATGTATATATATATATATATATATCATATGCTACTGCTCTTATTTTAAAACTGAACTTTAATAGTGTTGAATCAGACAGTACATTCGTGACATTGACAGGGTGCAGAGTGATGGATCCAAAAAGCTGTAAATCTTACAAAAATACACAAACACTGTACTTTGTATAAAGGTTAATGTGGAGCAATAATTTAACTATCAATCTGTACAGACAAGGTCATAGCAACCAACAAACGTCTGCTTCAATAACACTTTCAGACCTTCTTTCTTTCTCAGCACAATTACATCTTCGCTACATATAATTCAAAATTGTTCTTCAGTGAATGGAATTCTCCTGTATATTTCAGCCTGTACTCAATATCGACTGTGCTTACATCATGTATATCACTAATTGGTTATAATGCAGTTGTCAGTGTGATGAGATACTAAAACACTTACAACTTACACAATGTTTTAATTTAAGATAGGCATATACAATTGACACATGTCACACACTCTATCTTAAATCACTTTTACTGAAATATTTAAATTCTTTTTCTTGATGACTTTATTGATAACGGAGTGATAAGATGTCAATTATCTACCACACACACATCAACTTAACAAGACTTAAGTACACCTGACAGCAGGTCTCAAATCTCTCTTCTTTTTTCTTGTTTTTCTTTTTTAAATGACTAGTAATTAATCTTATTGACTTTCATTGTAACTTGCTCATTTAAAGAACTATACATGCAACCTGCTATTTGTAGCCATTCTAAAAATTAATAAAACAAAAACATCTTATTTTTTGTTTTTTACAGGAAAGCATTACTTAACCTTCACAGGGTGGAGGCCATTAGATATAATAAAATGATCACCTTGAAATTTCAACATATGGGGCACTAAATACACATTGATGTGTTCTAAATATCTTATATTGGAAGCCGATGATATTATATTGGGAAAAACCTTACTTAAAACGGATATAGCAGAAACTTGCCAAAAACTTTAACCTGCTGGTAAGTTGCCTAAGTAAATGAACATTTATTCCAAGTAAAGGTCCAACCATAAGCATCAACACTTATTGATAAGATGATGTTATGATTCTAAACATTTTTTATATTTAGTGCTAAAAAAGAGAAAAGGTAACTGAAACTTTATCCTTGAGCCCATTCTGCCACTGCTGGGGTAACAAATAAGCTCCCGTTATTAGTATATAATTTGTACAGGTGAGCTAACAATTAAAAGTCAATTGTTCAGGTAAACAAGAGGCCCAGTGGGCCTTGATGCATTACCCTGACAGTGTTTTCAAACTTTTAAATTGATTGAATTGGTGCAAAATTCAAAAGATTCTTGCTATCAAAAGCCAAAATAAATTTTTAAAATTAAATTTGGTAACATCAAGTGCTACTGAAATAAGACCTAGTAAAGACCAGTAGTTCTTGAAATATTGAAAAAGCTTAGACAGTCAAACACTGTCCTGGCTGGAAATATTGAGAGGAAAATGGCAATGCTGGACACAAAAGGGATGAGTGAGCAAAAATCTATCAAACATGTTGTGAAAAATAGACCAGCCATTGGAGCAGAAATTAAAAAGGTTTCAGCCAACATGATATCACATTGTATTGAATTTGTCAATAACTGACACAATTTTGATAGGTGACTATTGCGAGGAAACATGTACAGCAAATCTCAAAAAAATTAAACCAGCAGTTCTTGATAAGAAGTAAACAGCACTGGACATACTTCTTATAATTCACAATTAAACTGAAGCCCAAACATAACACAATAACATACCTTAAATAATCCCTTCGACATAATAGTAAGTTTGCCTTTGTGAATAGTGTAGAACCAACTTCTCCCAGACGACAGTCACAGCACGAACATTTGAGACAATCCTCGTGCCAGAACTGTTCCAGTGCTTTTAACATGTAGCGATCTGCTATTTCTTTCTTACAACCTGCACACTCCTGTTTAGCAGCCATGTTGGCTGGTTCTTGTGAAATCTGCATTGGACCTGAAAAACATAAAATGTTCAAAAACTAAGTTATAAGTTCAGTAAAAGATTGTCAGCTGTAACAAAAGCAGGAATCTGCTGGTTTATAGACATCAGAAACACACCAATATTGCTACAATGGATACTTACCGTCATTACAGTGAAACATTAACGTTCCTTAGAGCATCTTATGTGAAATCAATTAAAATTACTTCAATAAAAATGCTTCAGCATCAATATGCATTATCAGAAAGACTGTAATAAAATCTTGAATATTTGTTGGTGACCATACTCTTTGTAATATCTTGTCAACACTTACATTCACATATAAGAAATTCACCCAATATTTTACACAATGCACACATTTTAGAGGTATGAAAAATTGCAGCTATCACAACATAATCAATTTTGTTCATATTAGATACACAATATTATTCCTGTCACTAACCTATATGTATCTTGTGTATTGGTTTGTGGATTTTTAAGGCCACACTTGTCAAGAAGTTGACTGCAGTCTAAATTACAAATGTACCATCAATCCATATTGACATACAGTAGAAGTTTTACACTGCAGTGTAACTCTAAAATACTCTGTTATAAAGGACATTAGTCTTGTAGAACAAGGAATATGAACAGAAAGTCAAACTTGTGCATTGTAGAACACCCGATTTACCTGCACTGTTTGTGGCAACAGTTATTAATGCAGTATTTTAATTAAAGTGGAATGTTAATCTATATCATACATGTAAAACAGAACCTTAATCTAGTATAGCCTTGAAAAAAATGCTTTAACAATACACAACAAAGTAATGAATTAACTGTAATATAGACAAAAGTGATAATCATCCTGGGGCCTTTCACCACGTCATCAATGGTATAAATACAACATTTTAACAGCTTTTTATAGAATATAAACCATAATAAGTGAACTATATTGAATAACAGGTAATGGGCATTATGTCGGCCAGTAAATGAGGTATTTCCCTTCCCCGGGCATTATGTCTGCCAGTATATGAGGTATGTCCCTACCCTGAGTTGGACTGTATGTCCCTTGTCTTGTAAAATGTCGTCAAATTTAAAGGAACATGTTTTGTGTATATAAACAAATTAGTGGGGACAATTGATTTGTCCTCAAGTTGGCCCTTTGAAAAACATGATTTGTGTATAAATAGGTAAGTGGGAACAATAATTATTTTGTCTATCAGTTGCACTTGAACCTTTAAAAGACATGTTTTGAGTATAAACTATTAATTGCAGACAATTATTTTTTTTTCTAAAGTTTGACCCTTTGAAGGACATGTTGTGAAGTTAACCAGGTAAGCTAAGTATTGTATTTTCATGTTTCTTGCCTCTTACTAAATGTATGATATATAATGGTCAAATATATAAGAAAGAAGACAAGGATGAGAGATCCAGACAACAGTAAGTGTTCTACACAACTTCATGTTTTACTGTCATATTAAGAATAGTTCTACTGCCTCAGTCGTTCAGTTGGGAGAGTATGTGTTCCATCAATGTGTGGTCGCAGGTATGATCCCATGTCACACCTTAAAGGTTAACAAGAGGCTCATTGCACCTTAACGTCCATCTGGATTAAATGGGCCTATATGTAAATTTTTGGCATTTGAAAACTTTTGTACCCAGGGTTACGCCTTGAGCAAACTTGGTTCTCCATGCCCTAAAGTTACTTCATAGCAAAGCATTAAGCTCTAGGCCATCTAGTTAATTATAAGAAGATTTTTGAAATTTTATCAAATTTCCCCATTTGGGCCCCTAAGTAACCCTGCTTGGGTACTGAGCCCACTCATTTGAACAAATCTGAACCCCCTTCCCCTAAGGATGACATCGACAAAATTTCAATGAAATTATCGCAGAAGTGTTGGACAAGAAGTAGCAAATGTGAAAAAGTATTATACATAGTGTTGAAATTTGACCTCAAAGTGTGTAACACTTTTCACCTGAGGGTCACGCCCTGAACAAACTTGGTTCTCCATTCCCTAAAGTTACTATAAACCAAAGCATTATAGACTCAAGGCCATCTAGTTTTTTAGTAGATTTTTGAAGTTTTGTCATATTTTCCCCTTTTGGACCCTGGGAGCCAAGCCGCATCATTTGAACAAATCTAAACCCCCTTCCCAAAGGGATGACATCTAACAAGTTTGGATGAAAATGGTCCAGTAATATTGGACAAGAAGTAAAAAATTTGAAAAGTTAACATATTTGCTATAGCATTGAACTTTGACCCAAAAATGGGTTACCTATTTTTGACCCCAAGGTCATGCTTTGAACAAACTTGGTTCTTCATCGATTCCCTCAAGCTGCTACATACCAAAACATTAAGCTATAGGCCTTCTGATTTATTAGAAGAAGTTTTGTGAAGTTTTGTCAAAATTTGCCCCCTTTTTGCCCCCTAGTAGTGCCCCTTGGGGCCCACCCCCTTCATTGGAACAAATCTGATTCCCATTCACCTAAAAATATTTCCTACCAAATTTGGATGAAATTGGTCCAGGGGTTCAGGACAAGAAGTTGCTTTAGTGTTGAACTTTGACCCAAAAACATGTAACCTATTTTTGACCCCAGGGTCACGCCTTGAAAAAAACTTACTTCTACATGACCTATGACATATTGGAAAAGACTGTATTCCAATATAAAGACTGTTCAGACACAAGATTAGAAGATCTCCTCCCTAATTTCTCTACTTCACTCTTCAATTTCCCCATTGCACTATGTAACCAATATCATGTTTGTCCTAACTAGACAGCTCAAAGAAGAATACAATATGAATACTCAAACTGTATGAATTGTTTCATGATATTAGTTGTCATTAAAATGTCAGTATATATATGTACCAATATCCTAATGAAGAACTAAATTAAATTATATCTTAATGTCTTTGTTACTTTCACTCCAAAAAAAATTCTGATACCCCACATCCTCCCCCATTTTAAAACATCATCATCATCTACTTTAATAATTTAACATCATTATGACTTCACTTCTTTATCGAACTGTTTAACTGCATGTCATCCAATTATAAATTCTAATAAGAACATAAACAACACTGTTGTGCTATAAAATGATATATACTATGTAAGCAACACATCTGTTTTTTTACTACATTCATTAGAAGATATATCACACTTGTTACAATGTAAATAGAAAGATAAGTATAAACAGAGAAGACAAAGCGATGATGTACATACAGGGGTTGATGAGCCTGGAGCAGCTAAAAGTCTGCTTGTTAGTGAGAATAGTGACAATTAGAGTATGTATACCAAGATATGAAAAACTCACAAAAATCATGTGCTATACCTAATGACCAGTCTGGTTACAAGATATACACTAAACTGGGCAGCTGAACACTAATTAACAGGATCTCAAGGCTACACACTAAAAGCTGTACTCTAGTATTACACCCTCATTTAAACATTGAAATATGTCATATACATAGAGAAAAAAAATGGGATACATTCTATTTTGAAAAAAAACCCAGAAACTGAAGTAAATGTTATTTTGTTTAGATTAAAATTAAATATATACATTCCAGCTATACTAGTCTGTTGATAGTTTGGGTTTGGATTTTTTTCTTATGAAATTGACATAATAACATTGTTCACTGATGCAATCCCATCCCCTCATACATCAGTGATTCTACTGGCTCTTACCATGCCCTCAAAATATGCATATCAGATACTTAAATTACAGGAATCATAAATCCAAATTAATCCTAGTGCATAATCCCATAAATTGGATGGGCTGCAGAAAAAAGTGGTAAATTTTTAATATGGTAAGGGTGCTGCACTATAATAGATTACGCCAGGGTATTGTCCTGACAGTAATGTATTGGCATCCACTAAAGTCTGGAATACTCACGTACATTGAGTTATTAGACATGCACATCTCCTGTTTTGTAAAACACTTTCCCAGTAAAACATTTCAAGTTAGAAGTTTGTCTGGATAAATATTATTACATTCACACTTATTACACCTCAGTTCAATTAGTTATTCCACTATTTATTTAATGAATTTGATGTATGTAAATGAAATCTGAGATGAAACAAGAACACTTTTTATACTATGCCATGTGTTTTAATATCTTGTCAATGATCAAGGCAATAATCACTTAATCACTGTGAACAGGCATCATAACCAATATTAATGATCTGTCATACAGCACTGCCGATGCCTATCTCAATAATTCCATATGTGACACAGAGACATCCTCTAACCCAAACTCTAGTGTTGGTCAACATTGTCCTAGTAACAACCTATCAATCTAACCAAAGAAACTATAACAAACTGGACAATAAGACATGTATACACAACTAAGAAATGTTATTACAGAACAAATAAAACTTAACCTTACTGTTAATACAATAAATGTAACTCTTCCCTTTAGGTAGTAAAGCATCTAAAGCTTGGTAAACATTCACTCCGATTTAAATGTAACTATATTTTTGCCTATTGCACACTAAATTGCCTTCAAAACTTCTCTATGATATCAACTTATCCAGCATCACTTTTAGGCAAGTACCCTTTGAGGAGATTATCTGAGGTAAAGTTAATTGTTCTAATCATGAACAGATATTTGAATGTTTTTCTCATATATGTATGACATGAAATTTATTTTCATGTTTTTGAACTAACCACATCTGGGGCATGTAAAAATCTTCCATTTAAAAATGTAAGACATGATGACCAAAAATATTGTTGTCAAAGACATGAAAATCGTCCTTCTTCTGTAATAATGAAACAAGCAGATTGTCTTTCTTGTGTATAACTAGGAAACAAGCCAATGACTTTTTTTTGTGTGTAACTAGGAAGCAAACAAATTTTCTATCTTGTGTAGCTAGGAAACAAACAGAGGGTGTATCTTGTGTAGCTAGGAAACAAGCAGATAGTCTTTCTTGTGTAACTAGGAAACAAGCAGACAACCTTTCTTGTGTAACTTTGAAACAAGCAGATGGTCTTTCTTTTGAAATTAAAAACAAGCAGGTGGTCTTTCTTGGTAACTATGAAACAAGCAGATTGTCCCCCTTGTGTAACTTTGAAAAAAGTAGATGGTCTTTCTTTTGAAAATAGGAAACAAACAGATGGTCTTTCTTGGTAACTAGAAAACAAGCAGATGGTCTTTCTTTTGAAAATAGGAAACAAACAGGTGGTCTTTCTTGATAACTAGAAAACAAGTAGATGGTCTTTCTTTTGAAACTTAGGAAACAAGCAGGTGGTCTTTCTTATGTAACAAGGAAACAAGCAGACAACCTAAAATCCTTGTGTTTCAATGAAACAAGTAGATGGTCTTTCTTATGTAACTAGGAAACAAGCAGACAACCTAAAATCCTTGTGTTACAATGAAACAAGTAGATGGTCTTTCTTATGAAACTTAGGAAACAAGCAGACAACCTAAAATCCTTGTGTTACAATGAAACAAGTAGATGTAATTAGTAAACAAGCAGATCATGCAAGCCTAAAGTACGAATGTTAGCAATGATAATCATAAATATAGAATAGAATGGACCTTGTTTCTTGAGGCAAACAATCCTTACTAATTAAAAGAGAAGTATGGACAGTTTTAATCTACTGCTTGAATACACAACAAAGGGCAGATAACTTGACTTTAGATTGATTAGTAGTCATGTTCAGGTATTCAATATAATCTTATAACCAACAATAAATATTTCATGCAAGAAAATCTATAATTGCACAATGTTTAAAGGTACATATTTAATTACAGCTGCAAGATTAATTGACTTCAGACAGGTAACTCAGGTAAATCTAATCCAACCTTGGTCATAACTATCCAATAAGTAGGATAGCTAACATGTAAAGATGTACGTAATTACAGTGACTTTATCAAGTAGGGTGCATAGATATGTGCCACCTTGTACATGCTTTAATGCAGGTATAAGTATACAGCATCAATCAGAAAGTAGTACAATAAAGTGGTAATTATACTTACTTTTGATGAAGACTTAAAATGCATATCATGAAGCATGCAGCATCACAATCGTAATAACACAAGAGAAAACTATATTTGTTATACAAATACCTGAAACTGATTAAGTAGTTTTTTTTTTAAAATGTAAATATGACTGTTTTATACTAATACCTATGAAAACAGATAAGTAATCTTAAATTTACAACACAGTGAATGGGTAAATCAAGAATGTTTCACAATTTCTTGATTCTTTCTATAAATTACAATGACTGATTATGATTGTGATGTTAATCAGTTGTTAATGAATCTATACAGCTGCTGTTTGTCTTGGTTTATCATGATTTAGAAGTATTTAGCAATATAGATATAAGTATCACAATAGAATAATTATGCAGCTCATGCTTATTTGATCTGATTTCTTATTAGGACCTGATTTGATGATACAGTGTAGATTATTAACTAGCCACTTCAGTTCAGTTATAAAGGGAAAAAACAACTTAATATCTGTGGTGAACTACAAAAAGTCCCCACCACATTACACAAACACTGACGTCATACACAAAGGTACTTTTGATAATAAAAATGAATATTTTTCAAAAGTCAGGTTATGATAGTAATTCAAGTCAACAGGATAGTCACAAGACTTGTATTAGAATGTTAATATTAGATTAAAAATGATCATACAACTTATAACTTGGCAATAATACATGCTGTATGTAGTAATATACAATAAACAAGGAACTTGTCATCTATTGTACTGATCACGCACATGAAGACACACGTTTTTGAGTTTGATTTGATGTAGAATTCCTAGAGTGTTTAAGACTTACACTGATTAGTGCTTCTCTCTATATGTAGACACTAAAAAACCCAATTAATCTACAAAATACAGGCAGACTAGCTGATTCTATAGTTCAATTAAGCAGAGACTGAAACTTGAATGTCCAATTAGACACATAAGAAGCCAAAACGCATTGAAATCAGTTTGGTTTCTACTTGGTAAAACTTTTTTTCATCAAGAAATTAAAGCTTAATAGATCAAACTTGTTCTGAGAGAAAATGAATGAAATTACCAATGAATGGTGCTACCAAAACTATATGTTCCCGAGTGTGAGAGCATCATTAAGTCTTCAACAACAAGCCAAGCATATACTGTTTTGTCTTGTGTGATGAAGTCTGTAATTAAATGCCTGACTAATTCTAAATTGTCTCTGTAACGTGTAGAACCATACACTAACTCATTCACCTGCTAGCAGCAGACACATAGTTTCTTTTTTGAAACATTTTCTGATGAAAGTAAAAATTAACCAAATTCTTTAATCTTGGAACACAAAGTTTTCATCCATTGGACACAAAGATAAATTCATAAAGAAAATTAATTACAGCTCTTTTGGATAAATGACTCACAATGTCACCAATATTGGCCATAACAAAGAAACTCAGTAAAAGCTATATATATATATATATATATAAACTGAAACAAGCCACCATTAACACATATAAAACAAATCTCTGTGTGACAGGACCATCTCCAAGAATCAAGGCCTAGCTAGAGAAGAGAAGATGAATTTAGAATAGATAAGATCTACATAAATAAAAGGGCTACAGATCCTGGGAGGGGGGGGGGGTCACCACACTGTCAAAATAGGAACTGTCAACATATAACTGTGGAGGTTGTTTCGCACAACCCAGTCTTTGTCAGCCATCAATAGGCACTGTCAGAAGCAGAAACAGTCTCAGTATGATCTTAACATGAGTTTAAAAAAGACATTAAATCTCAATAACCCAAACAAACCAACTACTCTGCAATGTTTCTTACCCATAGGCTATAATATATATGAATGCCAACAATGTATTGTCCCCATGGACAGAAGTGTATTCACTGTAATTGAAAGTCTTTAATGTTTCTTTTACCCATTTAGGGAAGTGTATTGAAAAGTTTACAATGGTCTTGCTCATGGACTTAAGTGTATACAAATATCTACAATGTTTCTTGCCCATGGACTTAAGTGTATACAAATATCTACAATGTTTCTTGCCCATGGACTTAAGTGTATACAAATATCTACAAAATGTCTTGCCCATGGACTTAAGTGTATACAAATATCTACAATGTTTCTTGCCCATGGACTTAAGTGTATACTAATATCTACAATGTTTCTTGCCCATGGACTTAAGTGTATACACATATCTACAATGTTTATTGCCCATGGACTTAAGTGTATACAAATATCTACAAAATGTCTTGCCCATGGACTGTAGTACATACAAATATCTACAATTTTTCTAGCTTACATTCTTTAGCATATTGGAATGTCTACAAAGTTTCTTGCCCATGGTTTGTAGTGAGCTGGAATGTCTACAATGTTTCTTTCAATTTATTTCATTCAATTCATTTTATTCCATAGCTATATTAATAAACCAATTTGAATTCACAGTTTTGGGTTCCATCTTTGAATCTTTGCATTTTTTCTGTTGTGTCATAATTATTTCTTTCTGTTTTGGGACACATCTGCCATTGGTGTATAGTGTTGAAGAGTAGTTAATCTGGTTGGTTCTAAGAATAAGGGGTGTGGTGAGTGTGGTTTCTGACCATTACACTATTAGTATACTTCACAAGCATTTATAACTGTATACTTAACAAACATTTTGACAAGACAGATGTAGAAATATTCTGGCAAAAGTCACCATATATATACATGTACATGACATGATAAGACTTGGTGTCAGCAGTAGGATCACTGGACAATTTGGAATGATATATATTGATCTGTAATGATCATACAACCCACACAAACATGCAATATGCCAAACTCTGACCAAATCTTCTCTTATCAGACACAATAAAAATCATCCAGACCTTATCTTTATCAAGACAATTTTATCTTCTTGTGTCTCCAAGGATATTGTTTAACTTCTTTTTCACTTTTATAGAAAATGATTCAATTGACATCTTCCCTTCGTAGACTGGTGCTACAACTAAACAAGTTTTTTGTTTGTCAACTGCAGGCCCATGGGCCATAATGTCTATGGTGTAAACTGCAGGCTCATGGGCCCAATGTCTGTAGTGTAAACTGCACACCCATGGGCATTGTGAACTGTAGGCCCATTGACTCTAATGTCTATGGTGTAAACCACAGGCTCATGGGCCATAATGTCTATAGTGTAGATTGCAAACCTATAAGTCATAATGTCTATGCTATAAACTTCAGGCCCACATGCCCTTATGTCTTTGGTATAAACTGTAGTCCCTTGGGCCCTTATGTCTATGGTGTAAACTTTAGACCTTTGGGCCTAATGTTTATGGTATAAACTTTGGGCATGTGGCCCCTAATGTTTATGGTATAAACTTCAGGCTCATGGGCCATAATGTCTACAATGTAGACTGCAGACCTATAAGTCACAATGTCTATGGTGTAAACTGTAGGTCCATGGGCCCTTATGTCTATCGTATAAACTATGGACACATGGTCCTAATGTCTCTGGTTTAAACTGCAGACCCATGGGCCATAATGTCTTACTTCATATACATTATAGATATCTTCACAAAACACAAACAGTAAGTCAACTGCTATATATATATAAACAGTTTATATAGCTTATAGCAATGGAAAGTATGGAATTGGAGTGCAATGAGAGTTATGTCTACAACAAGAGTTCCACAGAACACGAATCAAGGAATAAGGATAACTGAACAGTATGTCAGAAGACAAAAACAGATAGAAATGTTGTCTAACATGTACTGAAGTATCAAAACTGTTAAGATTTAAAATGATTGGAACTTTTACTACCACTTAGGCTACTATTAATTCTCTCAATTAAGATATTTTTTTGACTATAACTTCCAAATGTTCAAATGATATCTAAGGGTATGCCTGTCAACAAGCTAAAGTGCATACAAAGATAAATTAATGAATCAGGAAATGTCTATCAATCCTTGTCATTATTAAACAATGAATTTATTAAGTGCAACAAATAGGAAAAGTAATATAGCTTACTGTATAATAGGAAGATATAAGTCACAAAAACAAACTTTCTTACACTGAATAGTCACATCACCTGTTCAAACTTTCTTACATTGAATAGTCACATCACCTGTTCAAACTTTCTTACACTGATTAGTCACATCACCTGTTCAAACTTTCTTACACTGATTAGTCACATCACCTGTTCAAACTTTCTTACACTGAATAGTCACATCACCTGTTCAAACTTTCTTACATTGATTAGTCACATCACCTGTTCAAACTTTCTTACACTGAATAGTCACATCACCTGTTCAAACTTTCTTACACTGATTAGTCACATCACCTGTTTAGCTGGTTAGTGATTTGTTGTTAATTGATTTATATATCAGCTAGATGAATATAGATTACCTTAGACAAAATAATTTATAAGAATTTATAAATAAAATACAATTTATGTAAATTAATTGTAGTATCATTCATTCTATATTACAATAGTTTAATATCATATGGCTTTCTAGTTAACAACACAGACAGAATAAATGTCTCAAAAGATGAGACGTTTGTTAATTTGTAAGAAACAACTTGAAATCACCACAACATATGACTCAATCTGTTGTCTAGTTTCTTTATTTGACAAACAAAGCTTCACTTCTCCTTGTTCAACCAGTTGTTTAAAAGGGACCCTTGCTATAATCTATTGTTTATACAAACTACTCCTGTATGTTTTTTTCTAGAAAATATTGATGGACACACAGTTGTAGATCTACAAAACATGAGACAATTGTGGTTTATGGGATGGGGCCTGCATTTTTGCAGTTTTAGTTTTGTTGATAATTATAGCAAAATGAAAAAAACAAAATGAAGAATCCTTCAACTTGATTTGTTTCTTTCCCAAGTAATAAATTCTTTCCCCAGTAATAAATTCTTCCCCTAGAAATCAATGTCCTATTATATCTGAAAATTATACTTAACAATAATCTACTGTTATCTTGCCTGAAAAGAAGCTTACCTAACAATCCCTTACCACAAATATCAAATAAACTTTAATCAGGAAATAGCATATCATGATGGAGAAGCATCCTGCCCTAAATTTTGATAAAAAAATCTATAAATCTAATTATTAAAGCATACTGGCCTAACAGACATCTTACTGTTTGACACAAAAGATGAGAAGTTTCTATATTTAATGAATAAGACTGACATAAGATATTTTGACTATGTAGAGTTAATTGGGCCTGCTGTCTGACACCAGTCAATTAAACTGAAGCCTGGTTCTGGCCAGGTCCAATCTTCCTCTCTCCAAGGGAAACTGCAGATAATTGCAACATCATTTACACCCTAGAAAATCCAATTACTAGAATAAAGTCTCTGATTTACAAAATGTCTGTAAATAATTTGGCTTCAATCAAGCCAATAAAGAGAGGCTACCAAAGAGGGTGTTCCTGTGTACAAGTGTGCAGGCATATTGAATCATATTACTTCATATAGCGCCATCCTTTGTTTAGGTCCTGTCAGGACAGATGATGGACAGACTGTAGGTGGTTGATAAGTTACTATGGTAGTGGTGGTCCTTTATAAAACGGAGTAATGATGTTCTTCTTTTAATAAACACAATTTGTCACTTTTTTATGTTAAAAATATTTCACAAACTGAAGAGAATTTAATACATAACGAAAACGGCATCAACATGTTATGAATCCAAATAAAATGTCTACCAATGTCTATAAATATTTTCCAATTATTACAACACTACTTGAGTGTAGTACAATGAGAAATCTTTACTTTGATGTACACAACCATACAATTTAATGAATTCAGATAAATCTGGATAGAATAAAGAAGATGATGCCACAGCTAATCCATATAGACATCAATCACATGTAAATTTAAAGGGAGATACTTGGGTCTTTAATGATATAGAAATAAATTACATATGTATACCATACAGCTAGTCATTACTAATCAAGAGTCTTGGTGATCTGGTTAGATAGAAGCTTGTTAAAGTCGACTTAATTAGTCAAACTTAAGCTTAATAATCTATGTTATATTTCAGTGTTGGCATGCACATCTGCCATAGCCAAACTAATATTAATGAGGTTTATTCAATTTAGTGGGAATGTTATTAAAATGTGGAATATGGTGCAACTCATTAGAACAAGCTGACATAACTGAAGCACTTACAGTAAGGCTGCTGGTGTGTATCTCTCCCAGTTTTAATTATGCCCTACTCACCTTTCCCTGGTGTAAATGACTCGGGTGCAGAATAACAGCTGTACCCTCAGTAACTAATTATCAATGTATAATAAAACACTCTGGCAGATGAAGGATCAAGATGACTTAAAGCTGCCTTTTTAAACAGGTTTTTATAGAATGCTAACATTACCTTGATATTATATATATACCAATAGAATATACTTCTGATCCGCTTAATGATATACAAACATTATCATCTTAATTCTATAAGACATCTTAATTACAAATGAAAAATTATTTCAGACTTTTTTTTTTAAACATTTCAACAAATTATTTCAATACCTGACTACAAGTGATTAAAAAATATCACTGATTCATTTCAAAAACAAAAAGACTTCTGGTTTTAATAGAATACTCTATTGTTTATTTTTGCAGTTAGTTTGAGTAATTTTATGTACAAATGTACTCATTTTTTTGTATTTATTTATTCATGTAGTTATTCTTTCTAATTTAATTCCTTTCGATTTTGAAAAACATCTGTGAAAATAAAAGCTGACTGATTTCTTATTTTTGTTTTAATTGGTAGCATTTTTTTTTCAAAAACAAACTACATTCTTTCGTGTTTTGAGTCTTAACAAATTGCCTGTTTATATAGCTATAAACACGTGGTATGGAAATAAACATTGCATCATTATAGTTGAAATGTTAAGGATTTAATTATTCTTTTTCTACTGAATAATATTTCATATTATCATTTGTGAATTTTTAGCAGGAATTCTTAATCATTTATTTTGTTAATATATCAAACTAGTTTTCATCTTTCAGAAATTTATATAACTTATTAATTATCATTAAGACTAATACTAGCAATATTTTGTTGACTTGCTAATAAGTCGTCTTACCTGCCTTCTGTAGACATGACATGTATATGAGAGAATGTCTCCATACAATTCCAATTCAGTACAAAAACATGGGAGAATATAGATAAACTCTTAGCTGAGAAATAATGTGTTAATAGCAGCTTAATGGTGGGGATGCCAAAACAGCATAATTCCAGCTGTAATGAGTAAACATGATCTTCATACTTTCATTAAAAGAAGAAATATTTTTACCGTCTGCCTCCGTCACGTAAACATCCATTAAGGATTCTTAAAAATAAGCAAATTACTGCTCTATGTGCAGTTGTCAGAAGATATTGCTGCTAAATCATCCGTAATTAGACACAAAGTCAGCCGTCCCCTCCAGTCCAATGGAGGCTGTGTAGATTAAAGACTTCAATATACGAAATGTTTAAAGATGTAAAATGACACTTTATCAAAATTGAGTGACTGCACTTGAGTCCACATGTCATCTGCTGATACAGTACAATTCAATAAAACTAGCCACTGTTGTGTTCACAATGATGTATCAATGTCTGTGTACAGCGTCTTTCTTACTCTCAGTTCAGGTGAATTTCTCATCAATTTTCCCACTATTTGTAACAGTAAACACTAGCTCTGTTTAACAATTTAACTTCCACTTCACACAAACTATACAAGCATCCTTGTAATAAAGGAAAAAAGACTTGGGGAGTGTGCCTAGCGTAGGCTAGCCGTTCACTGATATATGCGGGCACACATCCGTGCAGTTACAATGATATTCTAGTATTGAATTTGAGTATAATAGTCGCAGGCAGGATTCTCAGATTGACAGTGGTAATTCTCTGCCAGTTATGGATGAAAATTAATCCTTGATTCAATCATCAGAAAAAGTACCATCCAATTACATAAAGATCTCAGTAGCAACATAGGCCAGTAATCAGCCTCACAAACCTTAATCAGCGTTCAGCCATCAAGAAATCGTGTTCATAAGCTTTCATACAAGGCTTTTTAGAATCACATACTTCTTCCTATTTCATTCTAGAGAGAGAGTTAATACCCTGCACATGGCTGACTTTTATAATGGCTTATTTTCAACACTTTCCTTGCCAACAAGGGCTGTCTTTAGTAATTTTGTCCAATAAACATTATAAGTAGCAACAAAGGCTTGTTTCTCTGGAATCGTGAGCTTTTGGCTGATACCATCACCTAATTAATTTTCCAATTTATGCCTTCTAGCTATCTAATTGGTTATGAAAAATTATACCTCTTGGCAGTCATATGGGGCTTAATTTGACCTGTTTATAATATGAGTAGATTCAAGTTTGATAAAACACAGTCATGATAAATAAGTTTATAGATAATGAAATAATATATATTGTCTGATTCACAACATATTTTGTTTCTCTTCTCTAGAAACATTATTCTTGTGGGATAAAGGACCTTAATTTATTACACAAAAGTTTAATTAGAATACAGCCACACTAAACTAAAATTAAATTACTCTGAAAATATGTAATTAGTATAATCTAATTAACATCCCATTACAACCTTATTTAATTAACTAAGGGAAACTACTCTTGATTCAGTTTAGAACTCACAGCAAACACAAAGAAACAGTTGAACCATCACTTAGATTTATATCTTAAAATGGTATCAGTAAACTACCCATAACTTACTGCGGGAGTATATTATACAAATATTTCATGCCTTTTTGGGAAACAGTCAAACTATATCCTTGAAGTGTTCCTTCCGCCTCCGAAAATAGTTCACCAGATTGACCCCAAACACCTTGAGGATATAGTTTTGACTGTTTCCCAAAAAGGCATGAAAATTTGTTTTGTTACCCAAGAAATTTCAACAAAATGTCCTATGTGATGTTTCTTTTACTTTGAAAAAAGATGATGATGTTAATATTCTTGTTGCTCCCTTACTAACATTTTTGGTGTTGTTTTGAGTCTATATTCTCCACCAAATTGAGCAATCCCTGCTCTATTTTATTCTTGGAACTGCTCCATTATGTCGTTTGCCTGTAACATAATCAAGCGCCAAGACATAGTTGCCAAAGGGCTTCAGATTCGTTCCATGACATCGTTGTCATGGAACTGGGAAATAGTTTTGGAGCGTTTTCCCGGCTTGTGCAACTATTTCCGAGATGCATATATTTTGCATTGATTTCTACTGGGAAAATATCAAAACTTGTTTTCCTGAATTTATATAGAGAATTGGGTAACAAAACAATATATCACCATGGTTACAGTTGTCTGATATGTATGTGATAGAGAATCTAGCAATATATCACCATGGTTACAGTTGTTGAATATGTGAGTGATAGAGAATCTAACAATACATCACCATGGTAACAGTTGTCTGATATGAATGTGATAGAGTATCTAACAATATATCACCATGGTAACAGTTGTCTGATTTGTATATGATAGAGTATCTAACAATATATCACCATGGTAACAGTTGTCTGCTGTGTATGTGATAGAGTAACTTACAATATATCACCATGGTAACAGTTGTCTGATATGTATGTGATAGAGCATCTTACAATATATCACCATGGTAACAGTTATCTGATGTGTATGTGATAGAGTATCTAACAATACATCACCATGGTAACAGTTGTCTGATGTGTATGTTATAGAGTATCTAATAATACATCACCATGGTAACAGTTGTCTGATGTGTATGTGATAGAGTATCTAACAATATATCACCATGGTAACAGTTGTCTGATATGTGATAGAGTACCTAACAATATATCACCATGGTAACAGTTGTCTGATATGTTTTGGATAGAGTATCTAACAATACATCACCATGGTAACAGTTGTCTGATGTGTATGTGATAGAGTATCTAACAATTTATCACCATGGTAACAGTTGTCTGATATGTATGTGATAGAGTATCTAACAATATATCACTATGGTAACAGTTGCTGATATTTTTGTGATAGATTATCTAACAATATATCACCATGGTAACAGTTGTCTGATATGTATGTGATAGATTTTCTAACAATATATCACCATGTTAACAGTTGTCTGATATGTATGTGATAGACTATCTTACAATATATCACCATGGTAACAGTTGTCTGTTATATGTGTGATAGAGTATCTAATAATATATCACCATGGTAACAGTTGTCTGATATGTATGTGATTGAGTATCTAACAATACATCACCATAGTAACAGTTGTCTGATATGTATGTGATAGAGTATCTAACAATATATAACCATGGTAACAGTTGTCTGATATGTATGTGATAGATTACCTAACAATATATCACCATGGTAACAGTTGTCTGATATGTATGTGATAGAGTATCTAACAATATATCACCATGGTAACAGTTGTCTGATATGTATGTGATAGAGTATCTTACAATACATCAACATGGTAACAGTTGTCTGGTGTGTATGTGATAGAGTATCTAACAATACATCACCATGTTAATAGTGGTCTGATGTGTATGTGATAGAGTATATTACAATATATCACCATGGTAACAGTTGTCTGATATATATGTGATAGAGTATCTAATGATATATCACCACTGTAATTATTGTCTGATAAGTATCTGATAAGAGTACCTACCATTATGTATAACCATGGCAACAGTCTGGTCTGGTTTATATCTTGTATGTTCCTTACAGCATATCACCATTAAAAAGTAACAATTGTTTGATATGTTTTTGATATGTACCTTAGAAAATATCTTTCATTTTGTCATAGTTGTTATTAATACTGTATTAATATTATATATGAATTTAGCCAACATTTTGTGATATGATAACAGGTATTCAAGGTGGTGTCTGCATTAGATATCTGTGTTCATCTACAAAGAATTATCTTTCTTTCAATCCATTCATTCAATCTATTCTGCAGACCATGAATATGACATTACATTTTATGTCTATTTGGTGTTTGTCACAGAGCTTATAAAGAAGCATAAATGTTTTGAGCATAAGAAAAGTGCACATCACTCAAACCTCCCCATTTATTTATCAGAAAGAAAAATCATGATCAAACAAATGATAGTAAAAACTTGGTATAGAAAGTCTTCACTCATTGATGTATGCCAGGTTTTACTTAGAATTAGAAATCAAGACAAGAATGGGACTTTCAATCTAATGATAACTATCTAACAAGTATGTATGTAGTTTGAATAAGTGGTTGTACCTTAATCAAGGACGCTCATTTTCACAATCTCCGGACATAATCTGAACTTAATGTTTATCATAAAAGTCAAAACATATGTGTGTATGTGTATACGTGCTGTTCAGTGAAACAGAGTTTCCTTGTTAAACAGGAATTTTAGGTCAACAACTTAGAAAAAGTAAAAGGCAAAATTCTGACACACAGAAACACAGTACAGTGTACTACTCCCCACTTTTACAACATGCAACAATAAACAATCCCACAATCAAGCAAGCAGGTGTCCCCTGTCTATCTTCATGTAAAAATGGAATTCAAAATATTCTATGATTTATTCTTTTTTTTTCATTAACATCTTACAGTATTAAGGACTTATATCTACATCATTCTACAGAACAATATAGTAGTTTACTTACCTTCTTTGGAGTTGATTGTCTGCATTTGTAACACTGCAGAGTTGCCATCTCTCGACTTCATACTTTTACAATGGTTTAACGTGATAAAGTCAATATCTCAAGCTTGAGCTCAACAAAACATTATTTAAAATGTAGAGTAAAGAAGCATAGAGTGAAGACATAATACAATTATTTTGCTACAACAGGGCGGGGGAATGAGGAATAAATGTCCCCGTCATGGTCATGTGAGACCCAGAATCGTACACGCTAATCGTACCACAGAATGGCATAGGGAGTCCAGATGAGTAAAAAACCATAGCGGAAAGTGGAGAAATAATGCAATAACAAGGGACACCGGCAGTTTGATGGATTGATAAGGCTGATGGATCTTTAGGGATATTGGAGGCGAAGTGAACTGAATCACGAAAAATGAAACGTCTCCATTAGAGTAATTTTGCTGTTATAAGAAATGACTCCCCAGGTAAATTCCAGGCAAATACAAGGGTCATAATCAAATTATGATGAGAACACTAACAAATATCCTGTCTTATGTGTAGTGACAGTTATGGGCTTGATATTGCCCAGAGATGATGCTGAGCCAATAACGAGAAAGTAACAATGCTTGAACCTACTTGTGGCTGTGATGAAGGGGTAACTCATTCAAATTGACTGGGTGGCAATTACCCAGTGACAATAAAAACAATCCTAGAAATTGCAATATAATTGGTAAAAATTACAGGAATGTTAAAAAGTTGTTAGGCTAATGAATAAAGGGGCTACAAGTGCACAAACTGTATTTTGAAATACATTTCTGTAAACATAATCCAGTTGTCTTATGGTGGTAATACAAGCAAGTTGATTACTGAAAGGTTGAACATATAAAGGGACAACTAATTGACAAGAAATTACTTTGTAAAAGGACAAATAGATTACAACACAATTACACAGGACTATATTACAAAAAATGAACTTACAGAATAGACCTTATCTCACCTTCTAAACACCAGCTTATATGTTACTGCACTGTGACTATACAAAGTTGACATCAGTTTGACTATAGATAAGTTGACATGAGTATGTGGTTATAACAGGTTGACACATTATTATGTGACTAAACCACGTCAACACAAGCAGGTGATGGTACAACATTGGCATCATTATGTGTTCATGCAAAGTAAAAACACATTGTTTGTTTGTTTTATTGGGGTTTAATGTCCCTTCAACTCATGTATAGGTCGTATTGAGACATTGTCTGCTTGTAACAGTGCACACTTATGGCGACTTTATAGTGCTGCCTCATTGAAAAATCTTGCCACAGACACATTTACATGATACTTCACTCGATCACATTATCCTAACACCGAGCCAACCATTCCTCCTCCTACCCATGAATGTTGAGGGCTTAGCAGGGAGTGAAAGAATGCCTAATTTTAACATCTTAAGTTTTGACATGGCCTTGATTTGAACCCCCTTTTGGAATTCTAACACCAGCCTACCAACATGAAGAGAACACTCTACCTCTGAGTCATTGCTTTGAATTATTGTCTGATGATGTAAATATTACAATAGTTTCTATATATGTAGTGAGAGGGTCTGTTTTCGGTGGAGAATTGCTGAGTGTATGTGCATATCACTGTACCTTATATATTCGAGGCATGATGTGGGGTACGGAATCGGCCGAGTTTTGCTGACTGATACCACAGGCGACTAATGCAACACATGACCAGTCTCAAGGAAGAGATAACACATGACCAGTCTCAAGGAAGAGATAACACATGACCAGTCTCAAGGAAGAGACAACACATGACCAGTCTCAACGAAGAGACAACACATGACCAGTCTCAAGGAAGAGACAACACATGACCAGTCTCAATGAAGAGACAACACATGACCAGTCTCAAGGAAGAGATCCTAGTTTATTATTTGACAATACAGCATATCTAATGCCTGGTTTTCATTTGCCACAGGCACCGTGCGATAACTTCGTCTACGATTTTCCGTACTATTTTTCAGGCATTGTAGGTGGCTACAGGGTACGGCTCATGTGTTTACATTGTATACGATTATCCTGCGATTTTTGTATGAATTATTGAGGGACTGATTGGGAAAAATCCGTATGGAGGCTGCGGGGAGATTGCACAGAAAGCATGCAATGTCATTGCAGTCATCGCACAGTCTCTGCAAGATTTCTACCAATCTGAAAAACATTTTGCCCATCTCAAGGTTGCCGCAAGGCCGCCATGGGTTTGCTGTGGGATGACTGCACAATATCTGTGCAATTTCATGGGTACTGCACGGGTACTGTGCGGCAACCTTGTGATTACTGTGCGAGAGCTGTACGAATATCCTATGAATCCACAATCTCCGTACAATTTTTTTTGTCAATAAGTTGACCTAAAATCATGTGTTTGCTGCATGGTCATCATCCGGCCACCAAAAGATGCCCATGGGGAGATCGTGCAATGCTTGTACGATATGGCTACGGGCTACAGGCTTACTTTTTTTAAAATTTGTATAACTTTTTTTTTATACAAAATTGTAGAGGCTGCGGAGCCTGTGAATCTGTACAATATTCGTACAACTGTGGCCAACTCCACACGGAGGTCGCACGGAAATGGAGATACGGGCAGTTTACATGCTCTGTAGACACATCGCAGGCAAAATGTAAATGGGGCATAATTAAGTTGTACAACATAATGCTGCATCTACATGTTAATTGTCAATCAATGACAACTATATTGTTGATCTAAATAAAGTGAACTACTAGTGTTCTAAAGTCTTCAAATTGTAGGAAGTATTTGTAGACATATTGGACAGAGTATGTATATACGTAATGAAGCATGTACAATACTGGCAGTATGTTAATGGTTAGTGATGATAAGATTTCATTAAGACCAATTATAATCACTAATGTGTACAAACAATAGAGGAAACATAGTGTTCTCACTGTCAGACACTCCGTAACAGCCTCATCAGTCAGGAGACATGTTTCTCAGCTCTGGTATTCACTGGACCTTCTGACTTATGTATACCTCAGGGAGTCAGATGGAAAATCTAGACACATGCAAACATGGTCATGTTTTCAATAACAAGACAATTTCCCATTAAGTAATTTTAAAATGTGTGTGTATGTATTCTCTACTTTGCTACCATCTATCTTGACAGACTGGAATGGAGTTATATGTATAGTAATTACACAAAGAGTGTCTGTACGGCCCTCCTACCATTATACTGATGGATTGTTGTGTCATATAAATAACCAGGAGTGCTTGTATGTGTGTTTGCCCAACAGAGACCAAACATTTTTAAAACGTTTTTTTTTGTATCATAATTTAATGATTTATATGTGATCTTACTTCAAATAAAGATCATGTTATGTAAAATATAACAAATTGTATTTCTTGTTCAATCCTACAAGATTCAAATCTGGGAAGTAAGGCATTCAATAATAAAATCTATATATACCACATAATCAAGTGCTGAAGTCAAAATTTGTATTCATTTGACATAAGATAAAAATATAAGTTATTTATATTTTTAAACTGGAAATTTCAGAATTCCGAATCAAACTCATACCACAGACAATGAAATACAACATTAAATATAAATAATTCAATTTTATTTATAACCCACATATTCATTGGTTGATAAATTTAGTTAAGTGTATAAACCTAAAAATTTCATGGAGCATATGGTTAAATTCCATACTGCAACACTTAATTTACATATGAAGGCATGGCTTAAAAAATTGTGTGACAAAATTATACTACACTATACAATAATTCTAAAGAAACATGGAAAAATACATGTTGATCTCAAAAGTATTTCATAACATGTAAATTGAATTGTAAGGAATGAAAATTTGGTTATAATTGTATAACCCAAAAAATTCATGAGTAAAAGCTCACGTATAAACCTCCAAGCCTGCAGCTATACAGAGTACCCATGGATTTTGAGTTTGTCTATTCATCAACCAAATTTATTAATATAATTATCTTTTAAATGTAAGGGAACACTTGTGTATGATGCTCCATCCTCACCTATCAATGGAATGAGGGATAGACCCCCAATGACATAACCAGAGGAGGAATGAAGTCACTATAGCTAATCTGAAAAAGCATGAGTTTCATATATAAAATTCCAGCACCTTTCGACAGAAATCATATACCGTGCCATCATGACAGATTTCTATCAAGATGTACTGGTAATAACGCCATCACGACATATTTCTATCAAGATGTTATAACTTGTATTTCAAATGTAACAACAAATAAAAAAAATTAAATCTGAACGAATCATCAAACATTTATAATTCCCAATTCATGGCAATATGTCACAATAAACAATAGTTTTTGTTTGACATGCTGTATACACGTAAGGTCATGTACTTCTTACTCCACATCAATACAACTTATTATAGGAGTGCTAACGTTTGATAATAAAAACATCATTTGAATAATTATCCAGCATATTTAACCTTTCTAGGATATTATTCATTGCCTTTTCTATAGAAAGTAGCAACATTTTATCATTACCATATTTTACCATAAATATTATTAAAAAAAAAATCTACCCATTATGTGCTTAAGATGATTTAAAGGGAGATTACTGCAACAGTTATTATATCCAATAAACGCTATCTTGATGAGTGATGCTATCTTATTACAAGCCTTTACTCGGGTAATGGATTATTTTCAACATCATGAATGTCATAAGAGAAATTCTATATCTGATGGAAAAGCTAGATGCGTGGTACAAAGAGAATTATCAGCAAAAATAATAAGTGAAAAATAAACCCTGTGACTGATTAAGATCTACACTTTGAACTCTTCAATTTAAAATGGCTAGCGTATTGACACATGACAAAAGTAATCCCTGTGATTAGGACTTTATCGCATCAGATCAGGTAGCAGTTGCTTCAACTTCACTATTCTGTTTGTATAAATCACGGATTACTGACAAAATAATTTTTTTTTTGTAAAATAATGTCACATCAGGTTGATTAATTCTAAAGCTTCTTATTTCCTTGTTATTACAGAGTGTAACTCTACAATTGATTTATAAACCTAACTTCTTTTATATAAAAACAATAAAAGCCAAATATTTCTATCAACTTTATAGAGTAAAGCTTTCAATATCTTTATAATGACAGCTAGATTGAGAAACTAATTATCACATACTGTCTTAAAAATATATATTGATTTTATCATACCACTGTCTTAAGTCTTTATATTGTCTTAATCACAAACAGTATTAAGTCTTTGTATTGCCTTTATAACAAACGTACTGTCTTAAGTCTTTATATTGATTTATAACAAACGTACTGTCTTAAGTCAATATATTGTTTATATCACAACTGTCTTAAGATCATATTTTGTCTTTATCATATACTGCCTTAAGTGTTTATATTGTCTTTATCAAAAAGCTGTCTTAAAACTTCAAATTGTCTTTACTGTAACTGTCTTAGGTCAATATAGTCTTTATATTGTCTTTATCATAAACTGTCATAAGTCAATATATTGGCTTTATCCACATACTGTCACAACTGTCTTAACTTTACATTGTTTTATCCACATACTGTCTTAACTTTACATTGTCTTATCCACAAACTGTCTTAACTTTACATTGTCTTTATCACAAACTGTCTTAACTTTACATTGTCGTTATCACAAACTGTCTTAACTTTACATTGTCGTTATCACAAACTGTCTTAACTTTACATTGTTTTATCCACAAACTGTCTTAACTTTACATTGTTTTATCCACATACTGTCTTAACTTTACATTGTCGTTATCACAAACTGTCTTAACTTTACATTGTCTTATCCACAAACTGTCTTAACTTTGCATTGTCTTTATCACAAACTGTCTTAACTTTACATTGTCGTTATCACAAACTGTCTTAACTTTACATTGTCTTTATCACAAACTGTCCTTACTTTACATTGTCTTATCCACAAACTGTCATAAGTCAATACATGTATATGGGCTTTATCCACATACTGTCACAACTGCCTTAACTTTACATTGTTTTATCCACAAACTGTCTTAACTTTACATTGTCTTATCCACAAACTGTCTTAACTTTACATTGTCTTTATCATAAACTGTCATAAGTCAATATATTGGCTTTATCCACATACTGTCTTAACTTAACATTGTTTTTATCAGTAACTGTCTTAACTTTACATTGTCTTTATTACAAACTGTCTTAACTTTACATTGTTTTATCCACAAACTGTCTTAACTTAACATTGTCTTTATTACAAACTGTCTTAACTTAACATTGTCTTATCCACAAACTGTCTTAACTTTACATTGTTTTTATCACAACTGTCTTAACTTTACATTGTTTTTATCAGTAACTGTCTTAACTTTACATTGTCTTATCCACAAAATGTCTTAACTTTGCATTGTCTTTATCACAAACTGTCTTAACTTTACATTGTCTTATCCACAAACTGTCTTAACTTAACATTGTCTTATCCACAAACTGTCTTAACTTTACATTGTTTTTATCACAACTGTCTTAA